>JAQGAI010003490.1:0-10683 GCA_034696905.1 Lepidocyrtus violaceus
TAGACTCCCGGGAAAAATATTGCCGTTGGGGATAGAGCAACGGAGGAATGAAATGCTTTTATCGTGACCCATTTATTCCGGGAAATAGTATCTCGCTTGCTGGTATTTAGGTGTGCATATTTTCTCGCGGAGAAAGTGAGTTGGTCAAAGTGTTGTATGGGAATGTTATGTAATGTGCTGTTTGGCGTTTGATCTTTCGTGGAGCATATCAGGATGGAATGATGGTGAGGCAGAAGAGAAAGGAACGTTCATGAAAGGAATGGAGGAGCAGCTTCCGCTTTCCATTTGCTTGTAGTTGGGTGTAATATTGCCAAATATATATTTTTCGGGACTACATAAACAACCTTAAAGAGAGAGGGAGGAATAAAAGTGAAAAGTCAAGTCAAGTCCTATCAAGGAAAGGAAGATGTGCTCCTCCTGAAGTAAACGGAAGTTCGACTTCGAGTTCACCGTGACCGCCACCAGCATGACCAGCGCATCGTGCCAAACTGTAGGTAGCTTATGGGGATTTTGTAGATGGTGTGGGTTGGAATGATATGGAGGTGATGTTGATGTTGATCGTTGTGGTGTTGTCCTTTCATAGAATGGAATGGAATGGAATGGGAGTCATGTAGGTAGGCTTGTTAGGGAGGAAAGCTGCGCTTTCGCTGACTTTCTGACCGCGATAAGTATAAATACGTTGCAGTGACACTGCCGGCAGTGGTGGTGATAATAGCAAAAGCCGTGACAGTTGGAAAAGCGATAAATCTGCTGAGAAGAAATGGTAGTCATCTTGACTCAAATAGGCTACGGTACATTTACTGGGTTGGATTTTTTTTTTGTAAAGGTTTTGCCGTAGGAAAGTCAAATGACTATAGTTTTTGTGATCATCAAAGAGCATGCATAGTTGGTTTGGTTTGGTTTGACATACAGAAGTTTCCCGTGTTTGTTGGATTGGAATAAGTATAACTACAACTAATAAGGGAATAGAGAGAAACATTAACATCAAGATGGCTTAATATGGCGTGATGTGATATGATATGTTCCACAAGAAACAAACATTTGTATTGCGGGTATGGAACATGGAATAAAATGTGATATGATATGGACTTGATGTCCAAAGCGTGTTCAACCATAAACATCACAAAAAGTGAATCAAGCAGTGATCCCTGGAGTGGAGATCCAAACGGTCAGGCCAAGAAGGCTGAGCTTATTTCGAAAAACTATCGTGGACTGTAAATAAAAATCTTATTATCCAGAGTTGAAGGCTTATATGTCATGTCATTTTTTTGGCAATTTTTTGCAGCATGGATTCCAGCGACCGTACATATGGGCCCTTGATTTAGCGCGTCGCTTGTCTTCTTTCTGGTTGGAGGTTATAGGTTGGGTTGGAGCTTGTGACTTTTTACAGTGCACTTATATGGAAAAAAATCTAGATTTCTTGGAAAATGCATACCAGTCGTATTTTTTTTAGACTCATAGCCAGATGTGTACTTTTATTGTTCCCAGAAAACACAATAAAAATATAATGTTTCTCCTTCTCTTCCCTCTCGCAATCATCGGTCGGCTGCTCTCTTTTTGGTGGTGACCACCACCACCACCGCCATCATCATCATCATTATGGGACAGTTTTGCGGAGGAGAATAAAAAATAAAGTTTTACTATTGCGGTGGTCCCATAATACACACACACATGGAAGATATGGCTGGTTGAAATGGGAGGTAGATTATGACATGGCATGGTACAAATGACTTCATCAGTCTCCGCATGAAATTAAGCCATCAAAAAAAAAATCCAGCGGCAGAGGTCTTCGGTCTTATATATGACTCCCTCGAAGAGAGAAAGTACCTACTCTACTCTACTTGAATTTTCTTCAGAAAATATGCTGCTCCCAAGCCCCTCGACTTCCCAAGAATTTCGAGAATCCGGTCGGTCGGCCATTGTTTCATGCGGAGTGAGAGGAGCTATAAAAAAGCCAGGGAAGCTATAGCTTAGAAAGCCGGGCCGAGCCTTTTTTATTGTACATTTCCGGTAAGTAAAGTGAAGTCTGAAGTGATTATTATCATGATGATCGTCATGAGTCATGAATGGATATCAGGTCGGGAGAGTGACTGATGAGTATGAGTACTAGAGCAAGTGGAGCTTATGATGATGATGAATGGGCAATTTCTCCTTTTACTATTCTATTATTCCATGCAAAACACAAAAATTGCAAAGGATATTTTATGGTAAGAATGAATATTCACTTTTTTTCTCTAATTTATGAAAGGAGCGAGTATTTTTTAACATTGACATTGTTACTGGGCTGAGTTGACTGCAGAATAAATGCAATGCGGTTGGGGAAGTTGAGCTCGCAATGCAGAATTTTTTTTTGTGCAAAATCATCGTGAATCATGACATGCCACGATAATGAAATCCTTATAAGTATACCGGCAAGCGGCAGTGCACTAGATTGATCGGAATAGATGATGACGATGATATTGCAGAAAAAAAACACCTTGCCATTCTCGCAGCAGAAACAGCTTCCTCCCTCATCATTATTCTGCAAGTTATGCCATAAAATAGGGGAATAATGAGGGAACAGTGAACTTGTGTCGTCTCATTCATTTCAGTGTTCAAAGATTAAGATCGGGGATCTATAAAGAAAATGTGCATATTTTATAAGCGAGTGTGTGTAGGAAGTAGAGTCAAGTTTGTAGAGGATTGTTATCTATCAGTCAGTGTCAAGCTCACTTAAGTGGATAATCTCTCAAAAGGCTTACGATTATCAATCAGTCAGCCTGCAGCAGGATGTTACTTGCGAAAAAAATGAACAAGAATCAGTTCAGACTACTGCTTTGATTTTTGATTTATTTTGTATGATGATGATGATGATGATGATCAGTTAACTATTGTTATTGGTTGCTTGAGGGGGAGGCGAAGGTGATGCCATACTATCGGTGTGGTGAAAAGGTGCAGCTCAATAATAATGGCCGTGTTTTCGAGAAAACTATTTAAAAAAAAGTGATATGGCCTGTTGCAAATTATATGGCTGCTACTTATGCTTTTATCGTGGGGAAATCACACGAGGATAACGGAACTCAGGTGAGAATAATGAGGAGTCAGTACGTTGGAAAATTGGCAGATGGATGAGGGGAAAGAAAAGAAGATCATTTTTTTTCATTCGAAATTATAATTCCTTTAAATAAATTTGAGTTGCCATAAGTTGGATTAGTTAAGTTGAGTTGGGTTCAAATGTCAGCATTTTTTGCGGGTTAATTATTTTCCCCCATTTAAAAAGCGGATGCTATTTAAACAATGCGCGATATGAAAGGAAAGGCTTGACTGCGCTCCAGGTAAAAACCTATTATTTTTTGGAAAGGTTATAAAAGAAATCAATATTCCGAAAACTGTCAAAAAGAGTCTAGTTGGTCGACCTGACTTTGTACTTTTACTGGCATGGCATGACATGGCAGGAGGTAGCATGTATCCAATCAAAAAAGATGACATGAAAGAGGAGCCTTACTAAAAAAAATAGCTCGTTAGAAAATAAATCCCCTTTGTAGATGATAGAGATGATGGTTTCACCGGAAGGAAGTTTGAACTGGATTAGTTTCATCAACTTCTCAGAAGGAACAAAACGGAAATAGGTATAATAGAGCTGAGATGTGCCAGCCTCACTCTCTCAAAGGAGAAGAAGCTCGTGGGAGGGAGGGGGAGGAGGGATATTAAAATGGAAATTTGTAATAAAAAACCCATCGTACTTTTACTCATTATCATATCATGTTCATTGATTCACCTACCTACCTCTATGGTCTAGGCTAGGCATCTTCTCCATCGAACGGTGGTGCAGTACCGAGCCTGGCACGACGGATGAATAATTCGCGAAAATAAGCTTATTCATCAGCTTTCTCTAATGATTCCTCACCCACTCTCTCCTTCTTTGTCTTAAATTTACCTACTAATATTTTAATCAACCTACCGTTATTTTCCAGTAGCGTGCAAACGCATACATAATTTACTAAATATAATTAAAATTACGATAATTATATGACACTGCACTGCAGACAAAAGCGTGCACTACCTAGTACAATCATCCTCGCTGAAATCCCCCCTTCTTCCTATTTGAGCTACATGGCTTGTGCTAAACTGAGGCAAAAAATATGTGTCGCTTGCGATAACTCATTTCCTTCGTTTATTAAAGAGCAAGGTCACCAAGACTCATGACATGACTCATGATCACGGTATAAATTGCTATTATGTATGTATGTAACAGTGTAAGTTTGTGCCATGCCATGGCATATTTCATTTCACCCGTGTTTTCTCCTCGTTACATTGCATGTAGCCCCACTGTGATTTCATTTCCTGTCCCTGTACATAAGACAAGACTAACAGCCCCCATAAAGTACACCATATTAAAAACACAAACAGCTTATATAGCTTAGTTACACATAAATACAGGGAATTGTGACATGTGTCATCATTATCATCAACAGCTTCATTGTAAATGGGAAAAGGAGGATGTCTCTTTCATTGCTTTCTTCTCTTCAAAATACGGATTTTCCCTCTCTGAGTGTTCCTCATAAAAGTAATCGCATTTATAATGCTTCCTCAGCCTACTAAAACGGGAGCATTTTATTTTTGCTAACTCGAATTATTTCCGTGCGCACTTATTCCAACAAAAGGCAACTACAGCAAAAATAAAAATCATCCTATTTTTTATTATTATTTTATTTTTTGCCAGCCAAGTCACCATCTCCAACCAACTCATGTCATACGACACTATTGAAAACAGCGATAATGATGGTAGAAAATCCTTCAACTTTTCCCTTTTAGTCTGCTTCTCCCTCCACTTCATTGTCATGTACATCCTCATCTTTTAAAAAGCTTTTTTTTGGGCTTTTCCTCCTCGGC
Organism: Lepidocyrtus violaceus; assembly: GCA_034696905.1. Taxonomy (NCBI): domain Eukaryota; kingdom Metazoa; phylum Arthropoda; class Collembola; order Entomobryomorpha; family Entomobryidae; genus Lepidocyrtus; species Lepidocyrtus violaceus. The sequence goes on from JAQGAI010003490.1 coordinate 4,873, forward strand.
CTATGCCTGACTGCCAATATTGTGCACTATTTTATTATTCAGTGTTGCTCCAACGGATTCGTTATGCACAGATGACTTTTAAATTTCCTCCTTATGCTGCTCTCATCCTCCTTCATCATCATCATCATCGTTATATCCGTGTATCACTTTTTTTTGTCAAGTCAACTTTTACAAGGGGAAAACAAGCAGGGAAAATGAAAATATATGTTTCCAGCCAGAAGCCATGTCACAGTCACGCTCTTCCTCTATCTAGCATAGAGATACATGAGCCACTTGGGATTATTGGATGGAGTATTTTTTTAACGGAGGAACAAAGGAAAAAAACTGCATTGACTCGACACATGTTTTAGGTATCGACTTGTAAAGTGAAGAAGGCTCCCTTATTTTCCTTCCCTAACAAAGTACCTGCCTTGCCTGCCCTCCTTCTTCCTCCTCTCATTTTTTATTCCTCTTTTCCAGCTGGTGCGGTACGGTAAGTCATTGCTTTTTGCCTGGGAATAAAATACAAAAGCCATTTCCTTCCAATCCAATAATAATACAAAAAAAAATCCAGCAAAGTATTTTTTCATTCCCCGTCGTTCCCATCAGCTTTTTTTACTTGTTCCATTTTAACCCTCCCTCCCGTCCTCACCTTTGTTCCCTTGTCCGGTTGCTTCTTTTTTTTGGAGGAACTAATTTATTGGTCGGGGATCTGATGATAAATAAAATTAGAATAGGCTATAAAAAGTAGATTGTGTGGAGCAGCCACCTTTTCAGTGGAGGGAGGAGGAGGACAAAGCAATGTCGCTATTCCTCTACCTCCTCCATCTTGTTTGACAACTCCGCTTCTGTCATCCATCCATCCACATAACAAACAGAAAATAACAATAGGGATCTCATGCCATTTGATATCGGACGGTGACAAGAACAGAACAGAAGTGAACCATACCATGTTACGTTTTTTTATTCTTCTTCGTATTTCCTCCGAGAATTCCTTTCGTCCGAGTGAAGAGTCACCTCCTCACTCATATAATCAATTCAATAAAAAGAAAGCCAAGCAATAAATGAGACAGGGAAAAGGGCGATTACATTGAATTGGCTTGAGAGAAGAAATGATGGTTTGACATGACATGACAGTGAAGGAATGTTGTTGCGAGCAAAAGCGAACATGATGCTGAAGCTAAAGTGCAAAGAGCTGTTCTTTTCCATTACTCCCCGTTCGGATTATTGTTTAGGAGGAGGATGGATATGGATGGATCGTGCTCATGTCATCAATTTTTCAGGGACGTGATGTGGTAAGATCCAATATTAATAGACAAATTTCTTTAAATATAAACTTGACCGTTTTCCTCAAGAAACATCCGAAAAGACAAGCAGATGGATCACTAAAAAATAGAAAATGGATTGATTGCCTTCTCCTCATCATCAGTTTAATCTTTTGAGTGGAGATGAGACAACAAAGAACTTTCTCGGAGGGTTTTGCATGCTCTTCTTCATTCATTTTAAACGAGAGAGAGGGGAGGAAAAAAATGCTGTAAAGTTTTATTTTTATAAAGATTGTCTTGTTGGTAATGGGCAGTCACATGGTACGGTACTGCGGTGTCGGGAGCAGAGAAAGCAAAAACAAAAACTTTTACTTTGTGTTTAATGCCATGCATTAGAGCTTCCGCCTCCTTTAAATCTAACTAGAAACTTCCCTCCACTGTTGTGTATTCCTTTCCAAATCCTCCTCCTCCTCCAAAGTTTTTTTTTGTCTTTTCAACGAAGTTACTTGAAAGTCTCTGGGAGAAAAGTTACAGGAGAAAAGCATTAAAATGAAATAAGCCACTACATAAGAAGAAGTCGAAGAAGAGCCCAACAACAACAATACCGACCGGTTTTGTCGATGTGATGCCCTCCCTCATCCTCATCGCCTAATGTGTGCTATATGCTGCTGCTATTCTACAAGCTAAGCAGTTTTCTTTTTTTTTTAGGGAGAAAATAAAATTTAGTTTGGTTTGGTTCGGTATCATCATCATCATCATCGTACGCGGATGTAGCCAAGGCACGAAGTGGCACACAAACAGCCATATCGTCACACAGGCAAATGTAAATGCATTTGGGTTTCTTCTTCTTTTTTTAAGGGAAGAAATAAGGCTCCCTTGTGTGGTGTGGTGGAGGTGGAGAAGAGCTCGTGTGACAGCTGACATAAAACTGCTATATTTTTCCTCCTCCTTTTCAAGCCGTTTCTAGATCAGGTTGAATCATATTTTTTCTTATATAAAAAAGCAAAGTCGAGAATCATATCATAATACATCACGTAGACGTAACGTAACGTAACGTATCATGTTATTTTTTTTGCGAGGTAAGCCCCATCCGCGAATTTAAAAGGAAATGAAATAGATACATGTCATGTTTCATATAAAAAAGGATGGAGGATGATGATGAGGTGATATATGAGATGAAATGAAACTATTACTTTTCCTTTTTAAAGAAAAAAAATCCAGGAAAAAGAAGAAAATATTTTTTCATGGATCCCTCCCAGCCATAGTCATATTATTATTCCTTTGAGACATCAATAACTCAGGATTATTTAGAGTTTTTCAAGTTACTGAAATATATATAAATCCAGCCCAAAATATTGTGTCATGTTTTAAGGGGAAATCTGGAGCTGGAGCTCTTTGACAATCTGACTGGAGGGGAAATGGAATGAGGATTGATGAAAAGGAGGAGAAGAGCATTCCATAGCAAAAAATGGTAAAATAAAATGCAGGTGCAATTTGCAACAGCTTTTTTATTTCTCTGACTGGCAAATCACTTTTTGGGATTGGAGGGATGGAGTGGAGTAGTTTTTGAGTTGGATTTGGTTGGATTGTACCTTGCACTGACTGACTGACTGACTGACTGACTGACATTGGCAGACAGACATTCATTTCGTGTTCCTGTCAACTTCCCAGATTCGTTCGACATTTCACCAATTGGCTTGCCATTATTCGGCAAACTCGTGAAAAGTAAAAGTTACGTAACGTAATGCTTCCTCTTTTGGATGAAATCACACACACATACCTAGTAGGTGGCTCCAGACATGGAATTGGTGTTTGTTTGAGTGATTAATTTTCTTCATCCGAGGATGTTCCCAATTTTCGACGGAGGAAGGAAGGATTATGCTGTTAATCCTGGGCTGTTTTACTTGATTTTTTTTGTATCCAGAACAAAAAAAAATCACGCTCCTTTTTCTTCGCTTGGAACTTATCTAATCAAGCCGTATCTTTTTTTTATCCAACAGAGCCATACTTCCTCTCCTCCCTAAATTCTAATCACCTTTTGCCTGCGGTAATATTCCTACAAAAAAAACCTACCTACTTTACTTGTGTGTATTTTTTTGGGCAATGCGTGCAAAAACACTTTCCGTGACTGGATTGGATCGGATGGAAAGAGAAACCGAGTGAGAAGAGAGTGACTATGGCTATGTGTGTGGCTTGTCTTTTTTTTAATACTTTGTCACGTTACACAAGGAAGAATTTGGCGTATATTATGATCCGTATGTTGTTGGTTGTCATTCCCGGCTTCCAGCAGTTTTGGAAACAAAGTTTATTCTCTCTATTTTGGGTAAGAAGTTTAGTAAAAAAATTAACCTTCACATTTTTCGACGATAATGACGAGAGATTGCGGTGCACGCACTCCATCAAAAATTCATAATAACTCAAGCTAACTTTTTCCGTTCGTGCTAAAAAAAGCCTCACTCCAGGGAAGGAAAATTGTTACATCACTGTATAGAGTAGAGATATTATTTGACGGCTGTGGCTCTAAGCTGTCTAGCACTCCAATCCAATCTACAACTTCCTTTCACATGCCATAATATTCTCTGGATCAGCATCATCATCAATATCAACATCTGTACTAAAACATGTGTCTAAACCACCTACATAGGTAAGTAATCATCTTCCATTACCGATTAGCCATTCAGGAACACCGTGAAGGTGAATGATATGAGATGAAATGTTTTTGTGATAGTTGGTCAGGCAAAAGATAAACTTTTTTTTCCTATCGGGGGAAATGAAAATGGCTAAAAAAATAAAATGAGTTTTTATCCTAATCCACCGACAAGACCACCACCTCATCAATATCATAATATTAGATTTGTTTTTCAGAAAGTTATCCAATTTTCGCCTGCCTTACTGTTTTATTACCTGCATAGGAAGAAGAATATCATCCTGTTTTTATGCTCTTTTTTTAGTAGGGTTTACGTTGCACTTTGCATTGTGCCATGATGGGGATGGCACTGGCCCTATCATCATCATCATATTCATAACATAACTCGTTCCTCTCATCTCATACGTCTTGATACTTTTTTTTACTTTACCTATCCAAAATTCCATTCCATCCTCTATCATTACGATAATTATTCATATCGCATAAAAATCATAACTTGTTTCATGGTCCGACCAGTCAGTCGAGTAGGATTTCTATTTGCCTCAGTCCAAATCTAATAATGTGCTGGGTTGAGTACAGAGTATAGAAATATCGGGTTTGGCTTTGACCATTATTATTATTATTCGAGATCGAAAAAATTCTGATCGAAATGTGGCTACGAAAAGTCTGTCAAATCCACTTGCTAAAAATTCAGCCAAGCAAGCCAAGCAAACCGTATGATTATGACGTGATTTGATCAGCAGATCGGGATGATCGGATAAAAACTTCCTTGTTAAGAATAACATAGCCATAGCCAAACTTTAAAAATGATTATTGGCTTATGACATGACTTGGTTTACCCTTCTTCGCTTCATCATTCTTTCAACCAACAAGAGACTATGAACGTGAACCGAGTGTAATAGAGTGAGTTGAATTAGCAGTGGATTAGCTTTAAAAAAGTATTTTACTATCAACCAAGCTAACTCAAAGTCAGTCTCAGCGTCATCCTCTCTGCAAACCATGATCACACGGCAGCCAAAAGAGAGTACAAAATAGACAAGGGATTTTTTCTCTAAACTTTTACATATGTTATTATGTCTGTTTGGATTCTGGTTATAACCAGTTTGAAAAAATTGTTTGAAAGAGAACAAAAAATACTCGGTAAAGTTTACTGTTGTTTTTTCGGAGAGATAAAAAAGTATAGAGGGTGCATTCTAGGACGGAAGAGAGAGAGACTGTTGCACATTATGGCCTTAGCTGTTGTTAATGGATTTGGCATGAATTTTTCTGCACCGACTACGCTACATCCATTCTAAGCCTATAGCTATGTAGGTATGTTATGGCTTTTATGTCGTCGTCAGGTTTAAGTTCGTCCAATAAAGCTTTAAGCCTAGCCTAGCAGCAGCGTTTTTCCCTGATGATCCTGATCTGATCATTTCCTTTGATATAATAACATGCGGGCATTAATGCATCATAAGCAATGCAGAATGGATTTTTGCTGTTGAATCAAACAAACGGACAATGCTCATTGTTTCCAATTGAAAGTGCAGTTGTTTCTCTCTCATGTTGAATGTTGCTGTTCCTACGTCAAGTCCACCAAACCATTTTTTTATTGTTTTTTTTTGCTCGTGGAATCCAGTCGACCATAAGAGGGAAACTATCACATTAACATCACATGACAAAATCCTAAATAGCTATAATGAATTGATGGCTATATATCTATGTACTTATATTCATTCGAATAAAACCACAATTCAGTCACAATCATTTAATGTATGTATGCCCATACCACATCCAAATATAGTTACGTTACATGGTCACCTCCACTAAATATTCTGATGGACAATAATAACAGGAATTTAAAAAAAAAATTAAAGCCCTACTTTTACTGCTGCAGTTTTTATAGACTACTCTTCAATTCCAATCAATTCAATTAAGCCT
>JAQGAI010003491.1:0-10680 GCA_034696905.1 Lepidocyrtus violaceus
GGATGGTGAGGACAATTTTGTAGGTTCTCGCATTGCGTTCGGAGTTCCATTCAACAATACCTTTTCCTTAAACTTTTAATTGAATTGGAGTATAAAAAGAAGCAATAATTGCAGACGTGATAAAACCTCTTAATTAACGATGAATTAAAGAATTTCGCACTTACCCTTGAAATGCTTTTTTAGCAAAGTTGAGCAACCTAAACCAGATTCCATATTGCTTGGATGACTAATTTCCAAAATGGATCTTGAAAATTCACACTAAAATAATAATTACAAATAGGCAGTAGCCATTTCTTCCTCGTATATAGTGCCTTGTTATAATTAAATTTCAATCTGATGATGAGCTAAATCTAATCAGTTATTGCATGACTGGCTCATATGAGCACTTGTCGAATGCCAAACCTGTAAAAATCTCTCTGTGATTATTGCTCTGCTCCCAAATGTTTTGATTTGTTTTCCTTATTTTCGAGGCTGGGAGGAAATTCTCTGAATTTATGATAGTGATAAATGTTTAATTACACCCAATATAAAAACAACAAAATATAAATAAATAAATGAAGTTTTAAATTTACGGACAACATAAATCACGATATAGTACATAGCAGGGAGATTTTTATACAAACATAACAATGACTCTACACGAAAAGTCTTTTGCCATAAGTGCCTTGTCATTGAGCGTTTAAGGACCCAGTAGAAGCTAATAAAACAGCAGTTATTCCAACTTTATTTATTGATATTGGCAGTAGCAGTTATGAATATTCATAAACGAGCCTGGGATATTTGTCGTCGCGTCGGTGTGCTCGAAGAAGGGGATCAAATTACAAGGAATCATTTCGTAATTTGATCCAATGAGCGACAGCATTTTTGTTCGTTGAAAAAGGAAACTGTACCTACTCAACAGGCTACTGTTAAGGAATCATAAAACTCGCGAATAAATATTGGTTCAGGTATGATGGGCCATTACTTGACTAGCATAATAAAAAGATCTTGAATCCACCATATAATTTCCAAATTCATACAAATCATCAACTAGCCCAATGTAATAATGTAATCACCATCTTTGGATGGAACATGAGGATTTTTTTGGCTGGCAAAAGACTGGTTATATGATGAAGGGAAGTTTACCTCCAAAAAAAGGTTCCCAGTGAAATAGTATGCTAAAGCAAATAATATGTACATATTAGTAAATTTTATTATCTATTTTTTCATTAAACGAGTTGATTCCCTCATTAAATTTCCGTTTGTAAATTAAGCATATAATATTTATTTTCCTGTGGGGCTTTTATATTCAAAGTGGCCGCATCATCATTGATTCGCATTGCGTCCATCCTCACGATTACGATCATTTGCTTTTGGCTTTGATATTTTTTTTACCTAAGTATTCTTGAACTGAAATATGAATAGTTAGCTCATTACATCCTCTGACAAAACTACAAAGATACTTTTTGGGCATGAGTATCACTACAAAATACCAGTTAGGTATAGAGGCGTTATCCACCTTATCCATTCATTTCAACGAGAATTTGGACAAAGCTGAAGAATTTTCTTTGTCATTTCAACCCCTTCTCATTAAGTTATTTGCATTGTTGGACTGACGTATGGGAGAAGGAGGCATGACGTAAAGTGTAAATTATTTCCCTTTACATTTGAACCCTTACCACCATCATCATCATGTATGAAAGAAGACAAACGTAATTAAATGGCACAATTGCGAATTGCGACCGTGATGATGGAAGACGTTACTGTTTACTAGATGGTGCCTACTTAGAGTTACGTATTGTAAACTTTCGGCACAAAGGCCACCACATGAACAATCCTTCTATAGCCATGTGTGTTATTATGCGATTATTTTTTGGCGCATATTACATCGTGTGAAAAATTATGATGATGGACATCAAGAAACAAACAAAGCACTTCTCACCGCAGCGCACCATTTACTATTTGTACTTTCAAGCTTTGAACACAGCTTACAGACAAGCTTGACGATAACTAACTGGTGGTTAGTTAAAGGGTGCAGGCACAGACTCACGTAATTCACTTTATCAATTTAAAGTTCTAGTGTATATGACGGCCCCTCTCAAACGTTCAAAACCAGCTCTATTAACATAACGTGTTGATTCATGACGTACTCGAATGTATGACAAGTCGTCTCCCACCTCCATTCGTTTTTTTTGGAAAGAAAAAAATATCCCCATCTTCTTCGTGGTGGCTTATGCGTTTGTGTCGTCACTACCAGATCAAGGTGCTGGGGCTCCTCTCCTACAATAAGGTTCCCATTTGATAATTGGAATAGTGCCATATAATCATAGAAAATACTCATAACTACCAAGAAACCTACAACAAAGGATCAGATCAGATAAGTAATATGATGAGACAGTTTTTTTTTATAACCAAGCCAAACCACCAGGAACAGACAAAAGAAAAACGGGATAATGCGCAATTGTAGGAAAAGATAAGAAACCTTGTGGATATTTACTCACGGTTTTGCAGTTCAATTAGGGGCTTACTGTGTGAGCTCTGGCTGGTCTATATGTCATTGCGCAAGTAGTTACGAACGTGAGCAGTACTCCTGCTCCTCTTTGTGGACATTGACGAGTTGTAGGAGATCCATTCATCATTAAACCAAAAAAGTTCTGGTTCAACATACTCATAAAACATTTTAGTTTGTTTTGTTCTCATTCTCAAGTGGGAGTAAATAGCAGACTATAAGGTTAAGATGCCTACCATGAGTGCCGTAAGTACCCAGTTATTTTGTAACTTAATTTTCCATCCAAGGTCAAATCACCATTCGTAATCTTTTAAAATGGTTTTCAACAGTACACGTGTTTTGCCGTAATACTCTGCTTATCAGCAGTAGTGATATCCGCAGAGCCGCCAGTATCTTCAAGTCGGGATAAGCCCATCGTCTCTCAGCGTCTTTTGAATAGGGTCGCAGATATTATTGCGAGTGGAGGTGATGGCTCATCAAGAGGGAACGAGGGAGTCCAGGAACGGGAAGGACCTTCCGTGGTTGATCAACAGCTTCTCGATAGAATTGCCAGGATAATTAGCCAGAACGATGGCCAACTTTCATGGTCTCAGAAGGGTCATGGGGCAGTCGGGGAAATCAACAATGTCCAGCCGTCATCAGCAAACAACAATGACGCCGGGCTATCCTATGGAATTCCTCCAGTGGAAGCACCGGCTGGAGCCAAAGAGTTAGCTGGAACGCTTCTGGAACTCTCTCCACCGGAACCTGTTCCAAGGATTGCAGCATTTGACTTCACGGATGATGACGATTTCTCTTCATCAGCTCCAGCTAGACAGGACTCATACGCGGACAACGGGAACTTATACAGATCCAACGGACAGTTCCAGTTAGGAGAGCCAGAGTCTGCGTTAAGAATAGCGTCTTTTGATATTGAGGGTGAACAACCCCCTCCGGAATATACACCTCCTCAGGGAAGAGCCAGCAGTGGATATTCAACGTTACGCTCAAGATTTTAAATTAATGTTAGATTAATTAATTCGCTGAGTGTACCAAAAAATAATTGTGATGTTGAGTTGATGAGGTGTTGATGACTCTAAAACAAAACTACATGCAGTAAGGTAGTTGTGTGGTAGTGGAGCCATTTTTTTTAAAAGACTTATACTTAAAGTAGGATACGAGCTACCTAATTGATAGTGGATTGTTAATAAAGCATTAATTAAAATTAAATTCGAATCCTTCGTGAGATTTAACTTTCAAAGACGATGATATCTTCAGTTCAATTCAAATCAGGGACCTTCCTTCAAAATGAAATTTAAAAAAACATTTAAATATATATTACACCCTAACATATTAAATTCTTTGACTGTTCGTAAGGAATTCCTAGCTGTAGCCGAAACAATAAAAAAAACTATGAGTTCAAATGGTAAATTAAAAAAAGCCATCATTTTATTTTAAAAGCGTTTAAAGATTTGTTCCATTTGATCATGATGTGATGAAGGGAGAAGCCTCGTCCATAGCGCATTTTCATGCACGCCAAATAAAGCGACTTGTCTTTGTTCACTTTTTACACAACCACCACCGCATACCGCATCTCATTCCATCCGTTTTCCGTGCATTTATGCAGAGCATTGAGCTCTCTTTCCATAATTTGGAGAAACTGCGCGAACCAGCATGTACCGAAAACACAATCCATGTGTAGAAAAACATCTGATCCAAGCTGTCATATACGCGCATTTACATACTTGCACTGTGCACCTTCTCTGACCAACTTCGATTTTAAAAGCTTTAATTTTAATTTGATTTGATAATCCACAATTAAACTTATACATAATCAGAAGTTTTTGTTTCCGAATTCACCTAATTAGATTTGTCCAGGAAAACTAGCTAGTAATTAAAATGTGGAGACAGGCATTACGTAATGGAGGCAGATTAAAGTCAGACATTTATCCGAAAAAAGTGAATTTAGCAGGGAAAAGTGTTCCAATTCCAAGCTTGGATTTTCATTTAGCTTCCAATCTCAATCTTAGCCGGAGCATCGGTAGTGGTGGTGGGTTCTTTACGGAGAAAGTTGGTGTAAACTGGTGCAGTAGTAGTGGTAGGGGCCGCTTATTATGTCATCCGGTTCCGGTACAGGATTTTTCTATTGGAAATCGATATTTTCACATTGATCAAACAAATAGATTCCATGTCTCTTCCCAGGCTGGTGGGAGCAGCAGCACGGGACAATTAGAGCCAGCAAATCTTAGGTAAGATAAGACGGAAATGGCGCAGTATTTCTCTGTTGGAAGTACAATCATCATTGTTGGAAATGGGTTTAGTTTGCTGCATTGCAGAAGTTCATAATATGTCATAAATAAATGTGATACAATTTTGCTTATCGTTGGAACGTTGTTGGAAATAATTGGATTTCTTGTAACTTCTTATTTTCATCACAGTCAAAACGAGTACGAGGAGATTGCTGAAGAAACTCTGGAGTCATTAACGGGATATTTTGATGAGATTCTGGAGCGGTATTTGATAGAAGATGCTGATGTTTCGTATGGTGTAAGAATAAGAATTTTGATTGTTGAAGCGGTTGAAGCAGTTATTACGATCTTATCACGTTATACTGTCATTAAATACGATTCATTTTCTAATATATTTTTTGTTCTCAATTATTTGCAGAGCGGGGTTCTAACGATAAAGCTTGGACCTAACGGAACTTACGTCATTAACAAACAAACTCCGAATAAGCAAGTCTGGTTATCCAGTCCTACGAGCGGTCCGAAGCGCTACGATTTCATTAATAAAACCTGGATTTATAGACATGATGGAAGGTCACTGTATCAACTTCTGAATGAGGAAATATCCAAGATTTTAAACGCGACAGATGTAGACTTCGAACAAAAGTGTGCTTTTGGAAGGGCTGAATAGAAAATATAATACAAACATAACATAGTTTATATTTATACTGTAGTATTTAGATTTATTTTCAAGTAGCTTTCAAAAATAGGATTAGCTAATTTTATTTAGTGGCCAGGCCATATACCCTTTTAATTAAAATCACTTTTGCTAGGACCATTTTCCTTATTCAATCGCCATCATGTTAGGGTCAAAGATTAGTGATTTGATGCTGGCGGAGAAAAATGTGGTAGACTTTGTTGATAAGAATTTATTGCAGGAGAGAGACAGATTGAAACAAGATGAATTAGAAACAGAATTTGTTTGTCAGCATCTCGTCGGTGGGATTTTAGATTATCCTGTTATGGTTTCACATGATTTCTGCGATATCACTACCGCTTGGGATGTTTATATGGAAGCTTTTACAAAAACAACAGCAGCAATATTGCCAAAAAGACATGGTTTTGGGATTTATCCCAGACCCGCCGAGAAAAATGCAAGATTAGGGAAGATGCCATTTCGTGGAGATGAATTGACAATAAAACAGTTCATGAATGCGATTGTTTTGTGTGCTCCGAAAATTCGTACTCACTTAATAGAATGCACAGAAGAATGCACTACTTCCGGAAGGCTGGAAAACATTTATGTAATCATCAGCAATATCGTTCTCATCCGAAACTATATTTGGACTTTTCTAGAACTATTTGAGTATGAAAACAAGTAAGTTTGCCGGAAATCTTTCTTTAAGGACATCTTAAAAAATTACCAATTTAAGTTCAATAATGATATATTTTAATTAATTAATTTGTTGCAGAGCTAAGCTGAAAGAAGAGTACAAAAATTTCTGTGAGTTGGTGGAAGTAATTTCAGAGCAATTACTGCAGTTTCAAGCCAATTTACTAACTACTTATATTCTGCATGATGAGCAATCTCAAAATTGGGAATCACATCAACCTTACTATGAGGGGGAGCGAGGTTCTCCTACAATTCAGATGTGGGCATATTTTTTAAAATGTAAGCCACGATATTTACAGTTTTCTGTAATTGTGATCGGTTTTCGTTATATTCGTTAAATATTTCATGTTTGTTCTTTACTTTAATGTAGTATTCCAAAGAGACATGTGGCTTAAGATGCCTCCTCAACTATCGCAACGAATTTTTGCCATCATTATTAACGATTCGTTGGCGATATTGGCAAGCAGATATGGCAAGGTAAATTTAAATTGAGATAATAATATGCAATTATTTCTGTGATAAATAAATTGTCTATGAACAGTTTCTACATATCATGCGATAATTCATTTTACAGATTAAGCCTACCGAAGCGTGTAATCCCCAGTTTGTCTGTGACATTGTCAACATTCTTGCGACAGTTGAAGAGTTACTGTTCTACGTGTGCACAGATGTGCCGTCCGTTTGCGGCCAAGTGGACCCATCTACCTCAAAAGTATTATTTTCCATTCACTTGAAATGCCATTGTTTAGCAGCATCGCTGCTTGTCGTCGGATGTCCTTTAGAAGTCTTGTACAAAGTATGTAATTTTATGTTCTTTATCATTTTCGTAAGCATATGTGACATTAAATGCATAGCAGATAACGTTATAATTAATTATTTGCAGTCATTTAGGCGTGGCCTATCAACATGTTGTTTATTAGAAGCGAAGAAAAAGGATCCATCGCGTTTGACTGACGTTTCGTGGATGTCTGTGCTATCGTTCCTCTGTCCCAACTTTTATCCCACGAACCTTGAGTACAATGACTGGCAACTGCTCTTCCATATAAAATTGTTGCGTGCACAGCCGGCGCCAAATTGGACTCTAGTCTATAAGGTATGACGTAATTTATAACTCACACAGAATTGCTTTTTAATTTTATGCATGAAATCAGACTAAAGTACGAACTATTTTATTTTGAATTACCCGTTTAGATTTTGACGATGAACAACTGCAAAATTGCCAAGTTCATTTTATCTCTTTTTCCGACGGTACTTGCTCCAGCCAATGACTTTCTGTTGGAAGGAAAAGCATTTCAGAGGTGTAAGCACGCATCATGCATGGAAGCAGACTGTCACGGACTCCCTAAATCGATCGCTAATCACTTAGCAGCATCCTGCACGCTATATATCATAGCTCACGCAACAGCCAGAGACAACATGGTTGATATTTATCGCTACATCTTTCCACAAATTAAGGACTGGAGCGTTATGGAGAAAACACAAATATGGAATAGCAGTAGTCGACCAGTCTGGTTCCAGTGCCTGGTTGACGCAATCCTCCCAATAGTGAAGACTTGCGTGCAGTCATTATGCTTAAGTATCTCGGAATGGTTGACGGAACAGGGGAAAAAGGTGAATGATTTATCCAAGGAAGAGAAAGTGGATGACTCAAAAAACAGCAGTAATCAAAAACAGAAGAAGAATCCGACAACTCCATCTTTACTCACGTCAAAAGATGATAATACCACTCAATGGATAATTGAGTTACTTAATACTCTTACTGAAATGCTCTCGGTGATTCCAAGAGGGTTCTTTCTCGTATGTGAAGAAATGGATGATTTAATTCCGCGAAAGTATCTTCCGGTCAGGAATAATGTGCCAGTTCACTTTTTAGTCACTGGCTTATACATGCTACTCCAGCTTGGTTCGGGTATTGCGGGCTCAATTCTTCCTATACCAGCAGAAATTAAACAGGCAAATGAAGTCACCAAAAAATCTGCTAAATCTTCTAGTAAAGCTGGCGAAAAAGGCAATCCAACTAAAAATCCCAGCGTTGCCAGTTTACTTGAGCCTTATCTTTTTTCTCTTGCCGAAAGGCTTTGTCATTTGGACGATCCGATTTTTGATCAAGCTATTCACAGACTTATATCACAAATCGAGTCAATGTAAGCTTTAAAAAATCAAAAACATAGATTACATACTGTAGCAATTGAATGCATTCATAATTTAATTTATCTTTAATTGATTTTGACGGATTGTGTTTACAGGATGAAGCAGACTAAAATAGAAGAAGAGAATGAAAAGTTGCTTGACCAATATGAGCTGGAATCAGAAATGGCGACTTTGAAGGCTGATTTTCTTCTGGAGGAGGTCGAAGGTCAGTTAAGCCTTCGGTTAGTTTACTGGTTTCTAGTAACACATGGGGACGTTGTAGAAGACTCAATCACTGGCGAAATCGGATCAGATTCCGAGGAGAATGCAATAATAAATGGGGGTCCTAGCAAAAGATTTCCAAAAGCTGCCTCGCTGGTAGCTACACTGAACCGAGCCACCACTAGCAACCACCCAAATACAGGAGCAGGAGGTGGGGATGCAAGCCATTCAAAAGGCGTCACTCTGGAGGGAAACTCCCGAATTTTGAAAATTGCTCCTAGAATACGGACCTCACTTAAACATGTCAACATTATCCACGATTTTCATTACGTCAATCGATATCGGACTTTTGATGAAGTAATAATACAGCATTTAAATTACATCATTTTAATGATCATGCAGTTTCAAGAATGAATTACTTTATACTTGACATCCATTTTATTGTTTGGCATTGACAGATTATATGGAATTCCTCAAGTTTAGACTGGGTCCAAACAATACGACACTGTCGCATGGGACTTCGTAAGAACGTGATCGCGAAATTGTTAGAGAGAAGGTGGGAAGTCCAACCCGATCTGTTTTCAGGCATCACCTCTGCCAAAGACATTAAAGATGAAAAGATGCGGCATTTGTATAAAATGGTGAACGAAATTAAAGCTCTAATCATGGCGTAATAAGAGTAAAAAAGTAAATGCGCAGATCTTGTGAATATTGCACAATCTGTATATATGATAAGACATGTGTCTGTTCATAAATATCTAGTCGGTCATGTTAGGTCTAGAATTCTTTACATTAGGTCTGTCTATGTTTACATTTTGCGATTAATTAAAAACCGGGTCTGTTGTCATTTTATGATATTTATAATGATACTGATGTGTAAATGAAATTAATTCTTTCTACTTTAATCGCTTCTCATATTTTCATTACTGCTATTCAAGTCATATTACCATTTATTTGTTATGTTACGTATGTCGTTATTACTTTGATGTTTAATAAATAATCTACAAAATTATTATAGACTGCACCGAAAATTTATTTTGTGTTAGGGTTTTTCGCTCAGTCCATAAATATGCATATATCCATCTTTCTCTCCCCATTCTCCCTAATTATCTCTAGGAGGTTTTGTGTTTGTATTCAATCATCAATTATGAAATTCGTTAGGTTCTATTCTGTGAATACCTTTCATTATGCATTAGCTACTGGCTACGTAAATAATACCAAACCTAAACCAATACAAGGATTTCCAACGTTAATTAAAGTCACAGTAAATGAACACACTCTCGTAATCTGCAAAATTTAAAAAAAAAATCTTCCAGTGTCACCGTGTTTGTATGCTCATGCTATTAAACTCATAAAAAAGTATCTCGAACAACCTAGATAATAAATGGAACTTTTTCCAGGCTTATCAATGGCTTAAATGATCCTACTAAAGACTGACTGACGCACACCTAAATACTGCTGTCAAGAAGAAATTGAACATGATATGATTGAGAGTAGATTTTACTGGAAAGTGGATTGACAGGATTCATTCTGAAAGGACCTTCATAATTAGATTTGACTCTGTATGGGCAAACCGGGCACGCTTTAACCTAAATACAATGCAATGCACTTGTAAGTCAGTCAAAATGTGGAGTTAGTTAAGTTATCATAATCATTATCGTACACAAACAAGCGTTGTGTTATATGTTAAAAAATAGATTAGAAAACTTTAAATTTAATTTCACTCCATATTTATGAAACGACGAGAATTCAAAAATATGGAGCTACGTAGACGCATTGTACCAGGTCAATATATTTTGTTGATGACATGACTCACAAAATATATCCGTTTCGCAAAAACCGCAGAACTTAGGAGTAAAGTAGATGACATGAAAGGAAATAGAACGTTTATGTAGGTTTACATGTACTTACATGTCAAAATTTATCCTGACTCAGCTTTTCATGCTCTCTGATCTGAATAATATCTACACAGAAAAACTTATATAAACACCGGTTGCGAAAGTGCAGAGAGCCAAGCGTCATCATCACCACCATCAGCATCAATTTACTGTTGGAATTTTGGCAGAGGATTTTCCTTTTCCGATAAAACTGGAGCATTTAATTTCATTACTTCCCACTTCATGCAGCGTAGCGTCATGCTAAAGTTCCAACGTTTGCAGACGTAGCTACATATGTAAGAAGAGTAGCGATGCAGATGCATGTACGCCAGTTACATGTATGTATCCATTCCACGCTTGCAGTTC
>JAQGAI010003492.1:0-10679 GCA_034696905.1 Lepidocyrtus violaceus
TGGAAAGGATTATCAATTATTGGAAATTTGGAAAGGATTATTTGAAATGTGGAAAGGATTATTTGAAATTTGGAAGTGATTTTTGAATTAAGAAAAACCGACTTGAATATGAATGTTGAATGGAAAATTGATGGATCAACCTAACAGAAGAAATACTATTGTATAGCATTTTTAGCAAGTTTGAGCTTTAATTATCGACGCATTCTACTAATTCAAAATTTTCCAAATCGATTTAATATTTTTACCAAAATATTAGAATTTGCCTATAAAGAAAGAAGGCGGTTATGATTACTGGCTAAATGAAGAAGAAATGATGTATCCTTTACGTTGTTGAGCCTTAATTTTTCTTCATTCGTACATTTTTCGAAATCGATGATTTCGAATCGATTTCGGAAAACAATAATTGGTTTGAGATTGTCTAGCTGTGATGGAATATAAATTCCTCCATCACATAGGCTGACTGGTATAATATATGGCAGCATAGACCACTCAGATCCAGTTGGTGTTGTTTTTTTTTGTGTTGTTTAAAAGATATTTAATTAATTAGGAATTATTAGCAAAGTAGTTTAGTTTTAGTCATTAGTAGTGCTTTTATGAAACGGAACTGACATCGAGAATAGTAACAGTCAACGATCAGATCAGTGGATTTGTGATTTGAGTGAATTGACACAACTGACAACTTTCACTTCATTCAATTGTTGGGGACCACTGACAGCTGATGGAATCGTAAAGTGTTCGAGAACACATTATCACCCTTCTACCATCTACGCAATGTCGTTGTTTTGTTTCTGATTCTTATACTGTATACGCTATGGTGTAATGGTGTATAGTAGGCGTCACCAAACGAACCAGTGAAGGATAAACAATAAAACTGCTCAATTATTTGAAATCCACGACGGCTTTTTGTAGCCACGTTTAACGTCAGGTGGGAAGGTTAAAACAGTTCCCCGGTGCCCGGAAGGAAACGGCTAAGGGCCAACCCTCTGCCGAAGGAAAAGAGAAAGGACTGGTGACTGGGACTTTGGAAAAGTAGTAAAAAGTTCAGCATTGGGGCTTGAGTGTCCCTTCAACAATCAATGTTTAACAAAATGCATTTACAACAGTTATCATTACTCCTCCTGTCGGTGGCTTTCCTCCTCGCCGGATATGGAGAGTGCCATGTAAAATTGAATGTTCCGAGGGTCAGACTGCCATACTTTGATAACTTAAGTGTTAACTTTACGCTTCAAGTAGAGACTCCAGGATGCTACCGTTGGTAAGTTCAACAATTATAATAAATGTAAAAATACTAATGAATACTGAAATTCTGACAATAGATTGACAACCCGAATCACTAATTTCGGATCGATTTTTGTTTTTACTTATTGAAAATTTTTAATACAAAGTTTTGAAGCTAAATTATTGAAAATTAGTTTAATTATGATAATGATAGTTGGTAATTCATGAGGATTATAACATATAATATAACAAACGAAATGTTTTTTTCTCTCTGCAGCAATATTTAGAAAATATTGATATATCAAAGAAAATTAAAATATTTAATATTCCGAGTTAAAACGCATAGTAAGTAAAAGTCAATGCCCTCCCTACTCCTTTTTACAATGGGTTAGAAATATATGAATCCCTGTCGTAACTTTATCATTATGTCATCATCATATCATGAGTGTCCATAGCCTAAATAGATGGCCTAGCGTAGCATCTCTGTCCCTTACGTTTGATGGCGTTTGTTTTTGCAAGCTTTTACATTTTGAATGCAAAACACCTTTCCTTCCCTATCACTATAAAACCTGAAACTTAGTTTGAAACAAAACATGTAGAATAGCGTAAGTGCTTGGCCGCCGTAGATACTGGGTAGTTGGGCTTGTGGACCGTTGTAGGCAGTCATGTTATATTGTCATCGAAAATCATGCGATAGTGGTTGTGGTTATGATTTTTGGATGAGAAACAATGAAAATGACTTTTGGTTTGGTTTCGGGTAAACCGGTTTGAAGATACACATTGCATTGTTGCGACTTTCGAGATTTTTAGGGTGGCAAGGCAGTACATTGCTAATCGCAAACAATGTATAATAATATGCAACGGAAGGGTTAAAAACTTATAAAAACCAGAGAGTATGTAACAGCAGAATTTCGTAATTTGGATGAACTTTGCCCATGTGCCATTTGTACACTGTAGAATACTTAGAGTATTCATGTAGTATATTCTATATCATTACTCTAAGGTAGAATATGCCTTGATTTTAATTCACATTCGTTTTCCAAAGCAAGCCAAAACTGCTAAACATGAGCATTAAACTAAACGTATTTAAAAATATTATATTTTATAATTTATTCATTTCAGGTCTGTATCCCGACCTGATGTAGTAACTATTACCACGGAAGGATTATCTTCAAACGACGAAGGAGAGTCACTGACTGAACTGAACGGTGAACCATGCTCTGACACAGCGATTATCAGCACAATACCGCGAACTTCACCTTGCTGCCCTGCCAGTGCCATAGTGTATGCCGAAGATGCTGTCACAAAGGAAACTGTCCGATGTGATGTTATCATTGACAAAATTACATCAATTTACATCAGGACAACAACGAAGGAACTTCATTTGGAGGAGGCTCCGTCGAAGTTCCATGTCCAAGCGTACGGCAGCAAAGACAACGAATTCAGCACTTTGGATGGCGTTCCTGTCATCTGGGCCATGGAATCTTTCAAGGAAACCAGTTCAATGATTGATCCCCAAAGCATCATTAGATTTATGCCTTTCTCCGAATCTCCCTATAAGGTTCCTCCAGGTGTGGCAGCCTTGGAAGCCAACAGACAACAAGGTGATATCGTTTTAGTGGAAGGGATGAATACAGGCTCTGCTGTGGTTGTTGCTAGAATTAATGATCCTTTGTACCGATCCATCGACTCCCGTGTTCGTATCGTTGTCGTTGCCAATTTAATTCTTGAACCAAACGAAGCCTTCGTGGTTCCCGGAACAGTTATCCCGTTTACGCTTACCGAGATTAAACATGGCCGGCGAGTTGAAATCAAATTGCCCTCAAGCATATACGAATTTGATGTAAGCAACACAACGGTCGTTGATTTCAACCCCGAACTTTCAGAAATCAGAGCTTTAACGTATGGAGAGACGAAGATTTTGGTGAAAGATAAAAATTGCGTTGATGGATTGGAGGATGAACAACCTGAGTCGCTGACATCCCGAATCTACGTTAGAGAACCAAAGTTTTTGTCGCTGCATGTTCTACCCCACCGGAACTGGGCCCTTGTTATCAATCAACCGTATGAAATCCAAGTGGAAATTTATGATGCTGACAACCAAAGGATTACTGTAGGAAATGTAAGTGTAAAAGACTTTGCTCGTGCTGATTGATTTGCTCAGCTTTATTTTGACAAAATTATGATATGCAAAACATAACTAATTGTAGCAAATTGTTTATCTATTTTAGAACGTATTTGTTGAAACGACTTTCGACCCGACGTTTTTCCGGGTGGATTACAGCTCTCCCAATGGAACATACCATTATGGAGTACCAATTAAGAAGGGCTCTGCTTTTGTAAAAGCTATTCTAAAGAAAATTACCCTAGCAGATGGAAGTGAGCTTGAACCTACTGCACAACCCAGGGTTAAAGCTGAAATGGAAATATTTCAAAGTATAGCCATCAATCCAAAAGAAACCATTTTGCCGTGGGATCCAAATGTCCAGCCCAAATATGAGCTCCGTTGGAATGTAAGACGCATTTATAATGGAAAATTATCTTTAATACAAAATAACACTTGTCTGTTTAAATAAAATATTTATTTTATTGTTCCATTCTTTTTTAAATTGTAGCCTTCTGGTGGAAGTGGTAGCTTTGTGTGGAGTTCTACCAATACATCTGTGGTCACTGTTAGCCAAAGCGGTACCGGAAGAACGGTTTGGTTTGGGTCTGTTAATGTCACAGTATCAGCATCAGCAAATTTGAAGATAAAAGGTCATGCCCGAGTTCACATTTTGCCGCCCACCGTAATGGAAATTATCCCACACATTGTGGAGGCTGAGGTGGGAACTGCTATCCAAGTACCATTAGCATTTTATACTGTACGACCCAATGATCCTAATAAAACCCGAGTGTCTTACTCCAGCTGTGGCAAACTCCCATTTCAAGTAGAAGTTGTAGACCCAAACTTTGAATATGACGCTAAGACACATTACCCTCATTTAAAGCCAGCCTGCGTTGTTCTACCAGTTGTTGGCAAAACCTTAGGATCTTCTCTTGTTCACGTTAAATATTCCGTAGGTGAATTGTCCTTCGAAGATTCGGTGACCGTCTCGACATTTAAACCACTTGAGGCAGGTGAAATGCAATTTATAAACTTCTTCATGTTCTAATTAATGTTTCTAAAGATTAGTATTTCATGTCTCTGCTCATTTATGAATTTACAGGTTTTGGAACCAATCAACCGGATGACCGTTTTGGCTGTCGGTGCGTCCAGGCAACTTGTTTTCCACGGAGGGCCAAGGCCATTACTTGAAAAACATGCTGGATTTGTGAGAAAACTTGCCATCATCAATGAAACTGTGGCAATGCAAAGAGAAATCAAACTAGAAGAGGGGTCAAAGGATGATCTCTATGTATTTGAAGTCACCTGCAGGGAAGTTGGCACTACAGATGCTGCCTTTAGCATTGGGAATCAAAAATCGTCTGCCACAGAAAATGCAGTAGTGCGAGTAGCTGTTGTACAGGTCATTTGTGCTGAACCCAGCACCATGTACTTTAAAGTCGAAACTCCTCTAAAGTCCAAGTGTCCAAATGATGCCTCTGCAGCACAAGTTGTGAGAGTAGCAGTTCCAAATTACGAAAACACTCTTGTTTCTGTCATCGTTAAGGACTCCAATGGAAAGAAATTCGATAATATTTCCAGTCTACAATTTGACTGGTCGTCTCAACCAGACCTAGTTGGCTTCAGTAACGCAAAGCATGTCATTACTCAGGCAATTCATCATGATTTGGGATATATCATTCCCGGAAAAAGTGAGTAATTATATAACCATTTTAACTTTTATTTGTCGTCCGTTTAAAAAAATCACATTTCAATACTTTAACTATGACTAATATGATTTTATTTTTTATCAACAAATGCGCAGGTTATCAAACAATAGTAGCACGAGACAAATCTGGAAACGTTGAGATAACAGCGGAAGTAAAAGGTTACAGAGAGGAGATTCTACGAGGCTACTCCATAAGAGCAAGAAAATTGTCGCCGCAATATGAAGAAGAAAATGAACTACGACATGCTATGGACCTCCAACTTGTTGCAGATGTTTCTGTGGACCCATCAACGATTAACGTTTTTAACCACCCTTCAGCAAAGGTAAGATATTTGTGATTTTTATCGTATTCCGTTGCTTATTGTGAGTGTAATAGTTTATGTAATCACGACACAACCATTCCAAGTAAAATGCTACATGCTCCATCACTCAAAAGCTTACAGTAATTGTTGGTTTGCACCATTGTTCGTCTGTCACGATACTAATTTAGCCCCGTAAGTATCAATTTATTAGTTAAATTAAATATTCGTAACATTTGCATGTGCACAGGATGATGCCGAATCAACTACCGCTTCACCAGTGCCGTCTTAGTGTTTGTGGCCAGTAATATGTTTCAGCCTTCGGTGACCGCATCATTTCTTATTTCTTTCTGTTGCTTATGTTGATTTGCATTACTGCTTTTATTTATTAGTATCAACAATGCAGAACAAAATAAATTCAATGGAAAAAGAAATTGCATGTAATGTTTTAATCAAATAGGTTCTAGTGTGCACTTACGTTTAGTCCTAATTTTACTCCTCTCAACTCTCATTTACTTAAGTTGGCGTATTATAATTTACATACGAATAAAATAGACAAACCCAATAGTAAATAAAATATTAAACCGACAAATCTCATTTGATCTCATTGAATAAGCACAACAATTATATTGCACTAGCATTTGCCATTTGCATGAATGATATTTAAGTTAAATTAATGATCTTTCACCACGGTCATCACAACCCTTCACTTATCAAGGTATCAGATAGCACCAATTATTTTTTTATTTGGGTTCGGATCAGGTTTTTGAATTATTGGCCACGGTGATGCAAAATTATATTTTTGGTGTAGGCAAAGCTTAATTGTACATAAATTGGATATAAGTAGAGTTTGCCAGCTTTAAAATATGGGAAAATGGTTATGTAATTATAATTATGCTTTAAGCTTTCTGTTGAAAACACTACCATGTATTTAACAGTAACAATTACTAATGTGTTATTACATAACTTTTTCAGGCTGTGGTAAAAATACAAGACGGTTCAGGACATTTCGAAGTGGATACTGGCGCTAGTTCCGTCGTGGGAGTTGTGTATCATGAGTCAAATCGAACCCTTGAAGTTCAGCCACTTGCTCAGGGAGCTGCCAAAATCAGAGTGAAGGACCTTTGTATTACATCAAGAAAGGACGCGGAAGTGACCGTGGATGTCAATGGTGTTGGATACATTAAAGTGGACGTTAAGGAGGAGATTCAACTTGGAGATGAAACAATTATGCAAGTCTCTGTATATGATTATGCTAATAACATACTGACACCGGAAATGCTGGGACTAGTCAAAATTCAACTGCAATCTCCAAAATCAGAAGTTCTTCAGATTCAACAGTTTGGAAAAGTGACTACTGACAGCTACCTACGTTATCGGGTTAAAGGGAAAGTGTTAGGGGAATCTACAATCTCTTTCTATGCCGATGGCCATGATGAAGTGATGGGTGTGGGTAGCATAAAATCCGTTCCTAAAACAATATCAGTGTTTCCACCATTAAAACTTTCTCCAAACCTTTTGGTCATGCTTGTTGGATCTGTGTACCAAATTGCTTCTTACGGAGGTCCACAAACTAACTCACAGATTCAGTATTCTCGTGGTAAGATAAGATGATTTATGTAAAACTGGCTAAATGCAAAATGCACATTGATCAGAATCATCGTATAAATTATGTTTTTTTTACCTAATTTCTCATTACATTTATGTTTTTATGTTTAGACTCCGAAGATGTTATACAAGTCTCTGGCGGTGGTTTGGTAACTGGAAGAGTGTTTGGCAAAACAATTGTTCATGGTCGTGCGATAGATATTAGCAGCAGGAAAGTGTACTCGGCCGATCAAGTGGAAGTTGAGGTCGTGGACCTAAAAGGAGTTCGAATTATCAGTCCTCTGACACATATTTTGAGCAATGAGAAAATGCCTCTTAGGGTTATTGGAATCTCAGATGACCATGAAATTGATACCTCAATGCTGCTTGGCGGAAGAACCCCAATTATGACTTTTTCGTGGTCCTCAAGCAACAAGGAATGCGGAGAACTTGTTCACCCATTTCAGGTGTGACATTCATTATATCAATTAAGTTTTATGTGGACACTTCAAATACGTTTGTAACTGAAATAAGTTGTGCATTATTTTTCCGTTAACAGACAAATGGTTTCCACCCTGCCTCCGGTGACCAAGCTCAATTACAATTCCATGCAAAACGACCTGGAACTGCTACGGTGAAGGTTGTAGTGACATATCAGAAAAGTAAATTTACAGCTGAAGTTGATATATCGGTAAGATGCTGAAACGTATTTTTTCCTCTTGTGAATGAAACCTCCGAAATAATCGAGCATCACCTAATTGGGATTCGAAATTCGAATTTTAGGTTGTTGACCAAATGGCTTTATTGAACTATCCGCAAAATGCTCCTTCCATTTTGATGACTCCCAATACCGAAATTAGTCTAAGAACTAACAAGGACAATGATGCGATAGTCAGCTATACAATACAATTCTCTAAGGATTCTAAAGTTGCCGACAAGGACAAGTCGGTAATTTCAGTTGATGCAAATGGAAACGTACAATCTAACGACCTGATAGGCCAGGCAGTAATCCTTATTACTGCTGTTGAGAATTTTGGATTAGTTCAATCTCGAACCCTTATTGTGGAGGTAAATACAAATACTTTTGATTGTTCCATTATTTTTAGTAGTAGGTATGCATAATTATAGCGTGCCTACCTTCTTCAATAATTTACAGGTAAAACGTATCACCTACATCATGGTGACACCATCACTTCCAGTGAATCTTAAAAATAAACCGAATG
The DNA here is from genome assembly GCA_034696905.1 of Lepidocyrtus violaceus. Taxonomy (NCBI): domain Eukaryota; kingdom Metazoa; phylum Arthropoda; class Collembola; order Entomobryomorpha; family Entomobryidae; genus Lepidocyrtus; species Lepidocyrtus violaceus. The sequence continues at coordinate 8,143 of JAQGAI010003492.1, forward strand.
TCCTTCCCAGAGGTATACCCATTGTTTTATTAGCTACTTACCACGATAACACCGGACGTCAATTCGACTCTGTTAGTAGCAACGCCAAAGCAAGGCCCAGCCGCATGGATGCTATCCAGATAGATGCTGAAGCCGGAAATCAAACGTTTAAAGTGTCAACTCTAACGGAAGAGAGAGTTTCTGTTAAGTTACACGACGACGTCAATGAAAATCTCATGGACTACCTTAGTGTTTCAGTTGGTGAAGCATTACAACCCATCTTGGTGAGTGACGTTGGTTTTGGTTGGTTTTATTTAACCTGAAGTTTGTGGTGCGATAATATATTGAAATACTTTTGATGAAATAGTAATTTGAGAAATTGTGACTATTTGTTTGTAGACGATGAATTCAGTGACTGTTGGCGACATTGTGTGCTTTTCGTGTGCTCTGCAACCGCGTACTGCTCAATCAACTCAAGGGCACTGGAGTGCACATCCATCGAAGTCCTTGAAAATAGACCCTGCAACTGGAGTTGCGGTAGCCCTTTCACCAGGAAATGTGGTTGTAACTTATCAAATAGGAACTGTAGCGTTGCAGTCTCAAGGCATCATAGTTCACGGAGTAGAAAAGGTAACGGTACTACTACCAGTAGTAGCTGTAATTTTAATTCTCATTTTAATTGAATCGAGCACGAGTAAGTACATTTTATTTTTATTGACATTTCCTTTTTTGTAGATTGCATTTTACAGTGCCTTGGCCCCTTCGTATATTACCAACAATAGCACAATGAACATCAGATACGACATTCCAGTACAGATTGATGGGAAAGGAGGCAATGTATATGGCGTTAATTGTTCAGAACACGTTATACAACAGAATATCAAAGCACCCTTTAGCTGTGAATTAACATTTGACAGCCCTGATGTACGAGTAGGTGTATCAGAATTGTTTGACGTTCATCCAGTTTTTCTTGCAAAACAAGGTAACTACATATTTGAGATGGTTGAATTATAATCTATCATAAAAATTAAATAATTTTTTAAATATGTATTTATTTATATCCATTAAATAAAATATTTGTGATCTTTATATTTAGGGAGATATGCATGCAGAATACTACCAGCAACTAAGCCAGGCATGATTCCGGAGGCTAGTGTAATCAGCTCCAAGTTTACTCTGACGACTCGTTTAAATGATGACGCAGTTGACCAGCACATGACAATATCTGGAACTCGTAAGATTATAGCAATAAGGATAAGCAATTACAATTCGCATTTATCCAATTCAACCATTCGTACTTACCAATATTCACATCTTTTTACAGGCCTGAGTGTTCAATCACAGTCTATCACAGTGAAGTTTAATCCAGCAGTGTACGTGCACGTTCCGGAACTGGTATTGTCAACTAATATTCAAGTTGGTGGCGTTGTTTTGACCGGGTTGAGATCCATTTTAGAACGAACCTCTGTAAGAAATTGCATCGTTTTAGACCCACACTTCTAACAATAAGTATTATTTTCCCCCAGTTCTTTTCAAAACAGTACTCAATATATATCAGATATATGTAAAATTGAATTTTTAGGTGATTCCAAATGACGATGAATATTTAGAAATTCGAGCTCCAATTCGAGATAAATCAAAACATAAACAATATCATGATGGACAGCCGGGCGCCTCTGAAGATTCAGATACTATTATTTATCCTGTTAAAATAAAAAGCAAGTTTTGGTCCTCAGGATTAAGTGCCGACGACAGACTGTCTGTGAAAGTTGTTTCAATGAGTACACAGCAAACTATAGATGTAAGTTAACTTATCAAAATAGCTAACTTTTTAATATTCTCGTGTGTAAGTATTCCGATCTTAACATCTTTATTTTATGAATTTTACAGATCCCAATTAAAATTAAAATCGAGTCTGGTTTCTCCCTGAAAGAAGATTACGAAGGAGTAATGGGCTATATAGTTTATTTCGGACGGGTGATATATGTTGGTTTGCTTGTGCCGCTTCTGGGTGTTATCATGTTCATCGTAGCTATCATAGGTAAGTCAGTATTGTAATAGATTGAACAGACCAAATAGTGCCAATATTGTAACCGGTTTAATAAACATATAAATATTATATTTTCAGCTTACCGACAATTTGCTAAAGCTCCAACGGCTCCTGCAACGCTGAATACGTCCGTATTTGTTACAAGTCCACAGTTTCATGGAAGCCCACATAGATACGCTCCAACGCCACCGAGTTCAGCAAGTTTTTCAGGGTCACCCAATAGCGCCGATCGCCTAGGGGCTGGTACGTTTGTAATAAGATCGAAGCAATGATATTTTAAGTTGGTTATTTGCATTTGTGTATGTTTATAAGATTTCTATTTACTTTTTATTTCAACAGGGGATGCACCGCAAACATCATTTCGATTATTTTCTACTCAAGACACTGGCTTTTTTGGATCTCCATCAAAATAGAATACCATGGAGATTATAATAATGACGATCCGATTGGAACTGAAGATGACAACCATTCAACGGAAAACGACCAACAGAATATGCAATCGCATACA
>JAQGAI010003493.1:0-10677 GCA_034696905.1 Lepidocyrtus violaceus
GTACTACTTTCTCCAGCGGCATGGTAAGCGCTGGCTGATAAATCATTTAAAATTGGTATATTATTTTCCTTAAACATTTTCAACAGCGTAGGTAATTGAATTTTTCTGTTCTGTCCATTTTTTTAGAGCAATGACATACCGGTTACGTCATCCCTATTATTATGCAACAATGAAAGCAAATCTCAACCACCCATCCTCAAGCAAAGCATAATTTTGTCTCGAAAAGAAAAATCTTTAGTACAGTATAAGCCCGGCCGGAAACAAAAAATATAATTGACGATGCAATATTCAATCGGCAATTAAGAATCTCTGAAGAATTATTTATTATCTGTTCAAGGTTCCACTCTACGAATCTTGCCATCACAATTTTTTTATTAATGAAATGCTATATTTATTTCTTAATGGGACAGATGACGTAACGGAAGTTGGCCCTCTGCTCACTCAAATGGCATCGTCGTTACGAAACCGGTCGTCTACGTGCGGCTCGTTAGGTCACCATTTCCTCAGATCTGTCAACATTATATAATACCAACCAGCTCATCTTGTGGTGGTAGTAAATAGGTAACTCTTATAAAACCCAATCCAGTTGGACTGATCCACATCACATCCCGTTCCACCTGCAATCAACAGAAGCCTGCGCTGCGTCATTAATAAATTCAAATCTCAAAACCTCGAAACCACAGCTTTCTCTTCAGTATTACTCCCATTTCCAATTTGAAGGATGATGATGATGATGAGCCCAGCTACCATCTTCCCTCCGCTGCTGTTTGTGACGACGCTTTGGACATTACTGCCGACTACTACAACGGGACAGTAAGTTAATTGACAGCAAACCAAACCCAATTTGAAACGCCTTGTTCCGCCCCTGGATGAATGACTGACTCCATCCTTGTTTCTTATCCTTTAACAGGAAGGACTACTACACGGAGAGGAACCACGTCTACTGGACCCCGCTCAGCGACAAGATCCACTGCGGGGATAAGTTTTGGAAGAAAGCAGTACCCTTTTCCACACAGCTCCGGGCCCAAGACTACATTATCCGGTGGGGGCCCACCAAGCAGTTTTTCGGAACGTATGACCGTAATACCAAACTGATTACGGCCTTGGGAAAACGTCCCGTAGCCTTTAACGTGGCCGTGGACAAGGAGAACACAGAGGTAAAAACAAACCCCATTTACAGAGTTAATAATAATTGCAATTAAAACAATTGGAGGATGATTTATCTTGAAACTCCTTCTTTCAGATTTTGTTCGTCCCGTATCCCGTCAACCACGAGGTTTATGAGGGAACGCTACCCACCAATCTGGTTGTCATTGGCCCTGTTGGGACGGAGGGCAGTAGCGAGCCGATATTCCTCTGCCTTCCGTTCAAACCATGGGAGGACTACTATGCAGTGGGGATTTCCTACAACAGGGAGTGTCACGCAGTGAGACGTAAGTAAAACTACAGTAGTACAGGCCCATGCTGTCGTTTCCGCTTGATTTCCTGGTAACTCAACTCGATTTTTTCAACTCGATAATTTTTAACTGATTGATCTATGTAGATTAGAAGATTCATTTACGCAAATTTGTCGAGATGTTGTTGATACGAAATTGATAAGAAAATTTGCATAAATGAAATCTACATAGTTAAATTAGTTCAAAATTATCGAGTTGAAAAAAAAAAGAGTTACCAGGAAATCAAGTGGGAAGGACGATTAGACTAGCAAGCCATTACTATCCATTATTTTGCTTACAGTTGCAGACGGAAAACGAACGACGCACAAGGAGTTTTTTATGATGACAATGAACAGGTGCCAGAGGCCGGAGCTCATCACCGACCTCGTCCACTACAACGGGCAATGCGAGAAGGGGCCTCAAGGGGATTGCGAAAATGAGCTCCGCCTGGCCAAAGAAACGATTCTGGAGAAGGAGGCAGTGATCCTGGAGCTGGAGGCAACTATCCGGGAGCTGGAGGCAACTATCCGGGAGAAGGAGGCCACCATTCAGGAGAAGGAGGTGGTGATCCGGGAGAAGGAAGCAACAATCCAGGAGAAGGAGGCAACAATCCAAGAGAAGGAGGGAACAATTAAGGAGAAGGAGACAATAATCCAGGAGAAGGAGGCAACTATCCGGGAGAAGGAGGCAACCATTCAAGAGAAGGAGGTAATTATTCGGGAGAAGGAGACAATCATTCAAGAAAACCAGGTAACGATCCAGGAGAAGGAGACAACGATCCGAGAGAATCAGGCAACCATTAGGGAGAAGGAGGAAACAATTCGGGAAAAGGAGGAAACCATTCGGGAGAAGGAGGCAACCATCCAAGACAGGGAGGCAACGATTACAGGATTGAAGGAACAACTCAAAATTTCTGTACAAGACAACAGATGCTGTTGTAATTAGTGTAGTGTGTGTTGCTGTTCGAATAAAAGCTTGACTCATTTGCATAGTTCTTATAGTTTGCATATGTTTTTTATTGTAATGCAAATCTACTCATATTCCCAATGGTATTCGAAGCATTGGATGGTCAGTGTAGCGGTCCTTTCTGCTATTGGAGCGGGAGAAAGTTTTACTTTCTTTCAAGGTCAAGTGCCAATGCCAACCAGGTACACCGCAGGATTTTGCATGGATTTGTTTTAGGCTCTAGGTTGAATGCTGATGCTCGCGCATGATAAGAAAGAACGTTGTTGTTTTGGTTTTGATAAGCGGAACTCATTTTCATCCCACAATGACGACGAGAGGATTCGCTTACTGCAGAGGGGGCAAATTACATAGGTACATTATAGAATGCATTTAATTATGTGTGCGTGTTGACCTTGAGCATATAAATATGACGTGATATGACGTAATGTAATTTATGGTAAGGAATTTTAAGATTTAACTATTTGTATGACTCATAAAAAACTCGGTCCCAGACACTGTTATCAAGATCTGCTTTTTTATTACCCCAGAAAGTACTTTTTAAACACTTGATGGTGTACCCATACCCCACGCCCATAATCCCCGACTTTGAGGACTCGCCTCCTCCAGTATGAACCCTGACCTCTCCATCTCGGCCTCGTCCACGAAAAAGTCGCAGACGGGTCGACAGCCCGGGACGCACTCCTTCGTCCCATCCGATCCAATGATTCCGCTTTTGATGCAGCAAGCTTTAAAAAATATAAACAAACAAAAATCAATCTAAAATAAATGTTAATTGATAATTAAAAAAATTAAATAAGACTTACTTGGGGGCGTATAGTAGCAAGTGAGTCCATCATGCTTGCAGCCCGTCCTCTCGCAAGCTTCCCGACTACTTTTTGCCGCGCAGCAGGCGCCCCAATCTTCAGCTTCAATCAAGGTCACGCTGGAGAAGGTCAAGAAGGTGAGCAACAGGAAAAATACTCTGGCCATTGTTCCTTCTCTCTGTAAAATACGTATGATGAAGGCACTTGGTTTACTTTTTTTATATGTATGGCTGGGACAAGAGACTACGAAAGTTGGAGCTTCATAAATAATATTGAATGAGCTGTTGGCAACTGATTGAATGAAACTGTCCTAGCTAGAGCATTCTATTTATCGGGAAAACATGTGTTAAACAAGTTACGTTACGTAACAGTTTTATGGGAAAGTTAATTCCTTCCTTTATGTGAAGGTTAAGTATGTTATGTAACTTTTGTTTTATTTTTTTTATTACACTAGTAATTATACTATGTGTTACGTGACGCGACCTATTTATCTAGCAGTGACCATTCAGATAAGCTAAGACTTCCGGTTTTATCTTTCTTTTCTACTTTCTCCGTTACATCACAAACGCTTTTTATTGATGTTCCCAGAGGTAGGAGGAAGACAATTCTGTTTTCTATTCCCTGCCCACTTGACACCCACTTTTGGTTGGGATGGATTGAAAGAGGGGAGAATTGGAAGGAGAAAGTCGAGGGCTCTTCTACATTTTCAATTGATTTTTTTTCTCGAGTGAATCGCATTCCTTCTGTCGGCGCTCCATCTTAAGTAAGGAGAGTTGCATCAGATCAAACAGCGCGTTTGGTACATTCCATAATCCCATTCCATTTCCATACGAGTCGAGACTACATCAAAGTAGTGTAAGTTGGAGTAATGGCACTCTTCAGCTTTCACGAGTACTTTCTCCATTTTTCATTTTTTTTTGCTTGGAAAATCGCCTAAGCGTTTTTATGATGATGATGTGCCCGATAATGATTGTTGGGATGACGGCTTGCCTGTAATGGCGATACTGATATATGTATGTGGAGCCGGAGCATTACTTTCACCTGCATCCGTCTTCCCTTACCATACGACTTTTACATCAGTACATTCCTTAAGATGAATTGGGAACCAACTTACCCGGCCATCATCATCATAAATGACCACCTCCAAACTATTCCAACCTTCAAAGGAGTAGTGCTTCGGTTCCCAAATTAGAACACGATTCCCAAGAAGTGGAACAGCCGCCAAGCTTTAGATGTTGTGGAGAGCCCTTAGAAAAGAACCATGACCACCACACATCTGAGAAGGAAAAAGTGTTTTTTATGGTGGCCATCATCACCACCACCAGTTTCACCAGCCTCATCTAAGCCATCCGAGCATGGGGAAAAGGACCTTGAAAGAATTACCGTGGGATCCCATGACTGCCTCATTGACATGGCGTAACCGGACTGTTGCCACCAGCATCATCATCATCACCATCAGCTTTCACCAGCCCACCGCAAAAACTCCACTCAAACACGGGCTGTTTTCTTTTCCCATTTCCACTCTTGAGAGGAGAAAGTTTAAAGGGGGAATGCTTCCTGCGGCTTTTTCTTGTTAGGACAATCTTGCCATCCCAGAAAAATGTTGTTGTTGAGGAGGATGCGGAGCAGACAGGCGAGGACAATAATAATATGCAAAGTGGTTCAGTTTTGCAGAACCTCCGCCTCTGGTCATGTTTCCGTTTCATCACTTTCCTTTCCTCTTGTGGAGGAAGATAAACAGCGAAAGCAGATGGTTGCGTAAGAGAAAGCAGAGGATTTTTCTGAATAAGACATGACATGTTTTTTTGTTGTTGTTTTTCTGTCCTTTAAAGCCAAGTGAAAGTCTGGTTGAGTGAGACAAGAAGACAACAGGTCTCCTTTGCCTGTGGCTTCCTCCTACTTTCCCTTTCACTTAAATACCTTTTCACTTTACATCTTTAACTTAAAACTACCCATTTTAATTTTGCTTGTTTTAAACTTACCTTGAAAAATTCAAAGGCGAATGCGGAGGGAGCCGTCCAGTTGGCCATCGCGTCAGTGACCACAACCGGTCTTCCGGTGTACGCATACCTGGATCGGGAGGAAGAAAAGCAAAACCAATTAATTTATCAGCAGCATAACATTGTGCCTGACTTTCACTTGTCCTCAATTTGCAATTTTTCTGGATCTAATTTGATCCGGAAGCCTTGACAAAATCGAGTTTTTTTCGGGGTTCCATCATCATCCATTCGTGAAATTTGTATTTTGTACGGAGTGAACGTGAATGACTTTCTCTTTTTTTTGCTCAGATCCTTTGGACGTGCGGACAAAAATGGCTTCAGGTCCATTATCCCCCCTTTCCATTCAACTCTAACTAAATAAAAAATGGAGAAAGGTTAACATTTACATGCTAGATTGAAGAAGCTTTCACAATGAACAGGGGAAGAAAATACCAGAAATTTATATTTTTTATGGAAGAATATGGTCGCTGTTACAGTAGAACATGAGGGCTTTCAACGCAATAGCATCCGGATTACGGTTCAGGGACGAATGGATCATGTGGAAAGGGGAAGTAAAGAAAAAAGAAAGCTCTCGGGGCAAAATGATCGTGTTTTGTTGGAAAAGGAGAAAAAAATAAGCCTTCTTTTTTCTTCATCTTTTTTTTCTACTTCGACTTGACTTTCACAAATGGCTTAGGTATGCATGTGGAGGAGGAGGGAACGTGCTGGGAATACATTTTTTCTTCTTCAAAATTTCCTCTTTCCTGGAAACGGATCTTGAGGCTGAAGTGAGGGAAGGGAAACCAAAATAGTATGGCATTTATTTTAACAATGGGCGCGATAAGCGTTTGGACTAAGCAGATTCTTTTGGAGTTTTATGGACCTTTCTCCATTATTCCTGTTTAGTTTATAAAAAACTCACTTTCAACGCAAAATCATGGACAGTTAGAAGAAAAAAAATGGCAATAAAATTTCTATGACTGGGGGGAGGGGGGACAGAGCAGTCCGCCATAAAGTCAACGGATAACATAAAAAGATTTTCTCCAAATGGCTTTGTAAATAGCTACATGGCATTGTTTCCTTATTTGACGAAGGATATGGAGAAAATCGGGAGAAAGCATTTTAATGGCAGACTGCTAGCTATATACATATGGCTTGTGTGTGTGAGGTTGTTTGGTTGAGTGAGTGACAACATGACTTTTGTTTTAAGGGATTTAGCACATGAGAGGGGGCTTAACCAGCCGTGATGAATCAATAAATGAACATAACATGACTCACTACTTTCTCCAGCAATCCCTGAACTGACAGACAAACTTTCACTAACAGGGAGGGACTGAAGGTGTCATGCTCACTTTAGGAAGAAGAAGAATCGGCCGTAGCACAACCGTCCCATTTTAAACTCATCTTCTCGAGTCAGAATCTGATAATTTCTAAAGTCTTCTTTCCCCACTTTCTCCAAAACTCATTTTGGAATTTTTAATTAAGGTAGTCACGTTAATGGATCCATTGATTTTTTATCATTTTAAATGACTCCACTTTAAAAAAAACTAACTCCCCTATTTAGTTAAGTGGAAATGGGTTTGAGCTTCAAAACCTTAATAATCCCAAGTGGGGAGAAGAAATGAGGAAGTGAAGTGAAAGGTTTTCAGAATGAAATGAATGACTGAATGAACTTTGCGGTTACAGTGGCTTTGGCGCCATCATATCACGCGCGACTATCTCTGTGTGAAATGGGTTTACATTGTCATTTGGAGGGAAATGAAAAATTGGGAGGATGACATCGGAGCTTTAGAAATAATAAGCTTCAACTAACTTTCCCTTTTTGTGTCTGAGTCTGGCAGATAGACAGACAGGCAAGGGAGAGGTGGGAAATGATATGGATATAAAAATAGGTTGAAAAGAAGGAAAGGGTGGTGGAGGAACAAGAAAATGATAAATGTTTTTGGAGAAAATTGGCTCAAGTAAAGATATGAGAACCGCAAAGCCCTTTATGGAGTTGAAAGCTTTCTCCCGGCTTTCACTCTAATTGAAGGAAGGGATTGATTTTGATCTGGAAGAGAAAGAGGAAACTGGTGATGCTGAAGATGATATGTATGATGAGCTTATCATGTCATATCATAATCCAATAACTTTTCTCTTCCCCCTTCACAGTGAAGCTTTTCTGGAAGAGTGGAGAAAGTGGAGTGAAAGTTTGGATGTTTGATTTTGGATAAGCCAATACATGTCATGTTTGTTTTTTGGTGAAAGTTTTCCAGAACTGGAATAAAGCTGGTTTGGTTATTTTATTATTTACTTACACTTTTTCGAATTCCGCCGGGGAGATGGAGCTGACACGATCCGCGGATCTGACATTGTGACAGATGGCACAGGAGACGGGCGGCCGGAACAGTTCCATGGCCAGGTTTGGGCTTTCAATTGTGCACTGGAAACAGAGAAAGTTGAGGACAATTAAAAAAATCATTGCGGTCTGGTTTTCCAACGTTGATGGAAGCATGAAAGTGACACTGGTCAACTCTGAACATTCTTCCAATATTTTGGGGTAAACTGATACAATCAATCCATGTTGGAGGAGAACTTACCTCGACGGATCCCAGGTCCACATTTTCCCACTTGAGCCAAAGCCGGCTGAAGCCGCTGATCGTGTGCAGCTCGAAATAAAAGATGAATGCGAGGATGGAGAAGAAGACGCCGAAGAAGTTGGAGGTGGAGGGCTTTCTCGGCTTCAGCAGGAAAAAGTACTTTTTCGCAACCTTTTTGTAAAAATGCTCAAAGCTCTGGATTAGATTGGCACAACTCTTCTTGGCTGTCGTCAGTCTGTTGTTGGCTGAGGTGGAGGAGGAATTTGGAGGGGCTGCTGTCACCAACACTGTGTCCGAATCACTTCCACTTCCAAACGTCTTTTTATTCTTTTTGTTCCCACTTGGATTCTGCGGGGATTTTGAGGATCTAATTGATTTGCTAGCCGGAGGGAAAGTAGATGAATGAGGAGAGGTGGGGGAGGGTGAGCTAACAAGACTTTCGTACTTTCTCTTCCCATCACAAATATCATTTGATGGAGGAAACTTGTCACTTTTTCCCGAGAAATCCTCCAAGGCACTCAGCACGGCTTTCACACTTTCCAATTTGAGAATGTCTTCGGGTTGATCCTGAGGCTTTAAACGCTTCAGTTTCTCCATCAAGGACCGGACATTATGTTGATTTTGATGATGATGCTGGGCAGTCTCGAAGGAAATTTCACTTTCACCTCCGGCTCCACTGTAGACCCGTGATGGAGAAATTCTCATTTTGCCCCCAGTTGACCTCCCCATTTTCCTTTTCTCCAAAGTCAATTCAGTTTAATTTGAAGCTTAGAAAGATAAAATGGGTTTATCCTGCCCGAAGCAATCTAAAAAGTTGTAAAAACAGTCCATTTGGCACTTTAGCACTGAAAATGGGAGACGTGATTCCAAATTGCGTAGAAAAGTATGGCTTCTTCCACAGACAAAAATGCACTATCCTTCCTCCTCGCTTTTCCCGAACGAACTGGAGCTGCTTTCCCCAGGATTCCTCCTTTTTACGCTGTGAGTGGAGTGGAGTGGGGAAAGCTGGAAGTTGGCATATTGCATGAAATGAAGAAGCTTTCACTCCAACGCTCAAGCTGTAACGCTGGGATCCAGCCTAGGCTGGAAATGTGGGTAAATAGCTTATGTATGGATGAGTGTTGAAGTGAGATAAAAAAAAGTTTGGAGAACGGAACAGACAACAAGCTCTATTGACAAGAAAGGAAAACATCGTCCCACACAAGTACATAGCAGCATAGTCTACAACACGGATAAATCATTTAAAATTGGGATTATTTTCGTAAAAAAAATATAGCAGGTAGGTAAGGATTTCTTTGGAGTTCCAAGCAGAAATTTTCCTGTGATTCCAGCCAATTTGGTTTGTCAAGTGGGAACCTAACCTCTTGTCTGAAGAAATTCGAGACTATTGTGAACATTATTGAAGGTAATCAAAGAGTTGCGTAAGCTGGTTCAATATGCTTTCATCCAAATAGTACTCGAATCAAAGAAATGTTTTTTGTTATTGTTTCCTCTGTAGAATTTGAGTCAAAGTCAAACGTGCTTTCTTTAGAACTGATTTAACTATTTAGGGGAAAGGGATCCGAAGTGTTTGGCTACATTTCAATTTCCCATCTGGCGGAAGTCGTCCCAATTTAAATTGACAAATATGTATTACAAATCTGTTGAAAATGGGTGTAGATGGGACATATATATTTTTCCATTAGCTCATTTCACATGTTTTTTTTAATTGAGTAAGAGTTTAAAAAAAATGAAAATACGGAAGGATGAAGTCATCAAAAACAGCAGCCAAATTATAAAAAAAACGTATTACAGGAGGATGCAGTGAAGACGGAAGGTAACAAAGCATAATTTGATGGCTCGGCGAATGATGATGATGATGATAACTCAACTTATGTTACTCCTTTTTAAAGTGCTCAATTTGTTCCCTCTTTTATCTACGTAACAATATCATATATTTGTCTGTGTAAACGTTGCCATTTTCAATTTCACTTTTTATTTTTTTATTTTTTGCAAAAAAAAAGGAAATCCTTGGCTAGGCTAGTCCCAATCTCAAATTGCCTACTCATCTGGTTTATCACTGATACACAAATTACTTCATTGTGAAAATGTCTAAAAAAAAAAAGAAATGACAAGATAAGTCATCCTAATCATATGTAATCATCAGTGGATCTTGAGTGAGGATGAGGAGCAGACACAAGGAAATTACAAATTACAAATTATTACTGCTGTAACAATTTTTTGTCATTCTCAACAATCACATTTCATATCTCATATCACATTAAAAGATCTACACGTGAACCGTCATGTTTCTCATCTCTTGTCATTATCATCCATTAAAAAAGTTTTACGAAAGTAATGTAACGTAAGAACAGATTTAAAGGAATTTCTTTATAATTCTGTTAACGTAAGTAAGTTTTTTTTGTATAAGTTATTATTACGTTAGAGGAGGAGGATGATTGGGATCTTAATCACGAGCTGTGAGATGATGAGATGAGGCTGCGTTTGCTTATCAAGCTTATCATCAACAGCGCAATCTTCATCGCAGTGAATCATCTCATCTCATATAACATTTTTTCGCGATGATCTTTACTTTTATTTGAGCAAATTGTGTACATTATTGCATCTCTGACTTGGCAAATTACTATTCTAAGCAGCTCACGACTTAGCCTAATTTGTTAAGTGATTTTTGAGAGAATGAAATGAAACAGTTAAAAACACTATTAACACAACTTGCGACGTAGTAGATGGTTACAATAAAAATAGTTAATATTAGTTTTGATTGAAGTCAGCTCATGATAAGCTTTCGAATGACACCCAATTTGATGTCTTATCATTTAAAAAAATTGAATTCAAGGTTTAAACCCACTTCCGGTTGACCTACATGACCCACCCAGCTTCGACTTGTTCGAGATATGGTCCATAGCTATCTACA
>JAQGAI010003494.1:0-10676 GCA_034696905.1 Lepidocyrtus violaceus
CATTGTTTTTAGAAACAATTGCCGTCCCTCTAACAACTTTACTATAGGTATTTAGATTCTTTCAATAGGTATCGGAAGTATGTAGTTAGTATTTGATATTTTATCAATTGATTGATTAGTTAAACGGTTATTGGGCCGGTAAGTAAACCAAAATGATGACATGGTTGCACTAAGGGGCAACCTGAGATCCTTAAATAAAAATCGAATAGCACTTCTTATGTATGCACATTCTGCAATAGGTATATGAATATTCTAAAATTTAATTCTGACACTGATATTTATTTTGAAATCCAAGTTGTTTTGAACTTTGGCTGTCTAAATAAATGGCAAATCAATGTTGCATAAATTTAGTAAGTTTTAAGTTCGATAACATTCGGAAAGGTTAAAAGCGCAAGCAACATTAAAAGTAATATCCAGCTAACTAACAGATGAGCTTAAATTTAACATATTTCCTGACATGGATCAAACATAATAATAGTCGTCGTATGTTTGACGAAATTCATAATAGTTATTTATAGAACCAAAAGACTTTGCCATCGTATCATCATCGTAATTATTTTTCAAAAATTGCAACACATCGTCATCAACATCACTGTTTTATTTGTTTGTTGTACCCATATCCGTATCATCATCACTTTAACAGCTAACTAACCTTTCAGTTTCAGTTCAATGTAGTGGATATTACTGTTGGATGGTGAAGCAAACTTCCTTAACTATCGCATTTTTATTTTCCGGGGAGCTAAAAAAAATGTCCGTGCTAAAATTCTGTGAACTCTGAAAGCCACTTTTGTAGTTAGATAATACATAATAGAGAGCATTCATTTTTCATGTAGTAGAAAATCCCATTAACTACTGACGTAATGAAACATATCAATCAAAAACAAAACGATAAAAGTACAAAGGCCCGCTTTCATTTCGATTCCCATTTCCTCTCCATAGAATAAACAATATATATTCAAGGTTGGCTAAATACGCCGAGGGTCATAATATCCTTGCTGGTTTTTATAATAAAATAATCTGACCGAGATGTTTTAACCCGACAACCAGACACCATATCGCATCATGCATATTTTAATTTTCGAGTGGAATTTGGAATTAAACATAGGAGCATGGCTGATACATACTTTAAAAACATATTCAAAGAAATAGCTGAAAATGAGTTGGGATGACTTTTTTGTTTTATGACATCCGTCAAAAAATTGAAATCTCAAGAAATAAAAAAAAAACGTTATGCAAATCGAAAAAAGGCTATATGCATTGCATGAGAAAAATGTACCTAAATCAATTTCGAAAACTTATAAATCCTTTACTTTTGAAGTGTTCGACCTATTACTAAATACTGATGTCGTCCAGTTGTCAATCGCAATGAATTGGAATTTTGGCATCCTTCTCTAAGAGTTGTCTTAAGTTTTAAGATACATTTAAGTACAGAACTCGATCATGTATTTCCTACCGAGCTAATGCGTTGGACAAAACATTAAAAAGATCCATTTTTTAACAAACACGTGAATTCCATTTTTTTACTCAAACTTCCTGTCCAATCATGGTCATGAATAAAAATGTAAGTCTTTCTTATATCTGCTCCCACGTGTTTCAATTCATTCCATGTCCAAAAATACTAATAAAATGGATTAGCGTATAGAAATCAAATGCAATGAAAGTTTATTATTGATACATTCAACTTTTGAAAATGAAGCTAAACTTATTTGAGTTTTCCTTGTAACTCCACATGCAGAGATTTAATTTGATTTTCAGCAGCACAAACACTAACAAACGAAAAATTCTCTACACAAACAAGCCATTTTAAAGTTTAGCAGTAACTTCTCAATAAAAAATGAGCATACTATCATGATAACATATAGGTATTTAATTCTATTTATGCAAAACCTTGACGCATCGCTATTCGCTACTGCTTCATCCCTCCACTACTGCCACTCAAATCTTGGCATATTTCCTGTCTCCAGAGAGGTTATCTCCTTCATCCATATCCGTCAAACCCTCCTAATCATCTTATAAAATCAGCAACTTTCATCATCCCAATTTAAATAAAGTTCTGATAATAAAAAAAACATCCCATTCTTCATCTCATCAATCCTCAATTTCTTCTTTTTTCATTCCATTCCGTTTCCACCTATTCACTATTCCAAAAGCATTTTTTCTCCCGTAGCTCCAGATAGATAAGCCCAGCAACAGCAACACACGATGAAAAATTACTGTAGGAAGCTCATGAGCCTTTTCAGAGCATCTTCCCCTCCAAAGTCCCCAACTTGGGATTGGGGGATTCACTTCTCCAAGCCCTAATAATCCTACCCTACCCTCTTCTTCATAATCCTATCATCTCACGATAAGCTCATTTACTTCCCCTTTTGCTGAAACTTGGAAATCCAACCACGTTGCCTTACATGAGTCTCACAATGCCCCCAACTGGATACCCAGCTTTCACACAAACACACACAACATGTAGTGACGAACGACGCTGCTGCTGCTTGTTTGGTGGAGCTTATACACAGCAGTGCATGTACATGGACCAAACTTCACATTTTCCTAATGCAATGTGGCTGCCTCAGCAGCTCGGCTGATATCTGATCTGGTATGACATGAATTGGTAAGAGAAGTAGGACCACGGACCAGGAGGACCCAAGACATCTAGAAAAAAAGTTAGCTTCCTCCATTCCCACACATCTCACAAGAATTACAGCCTTTCGTCTTCACAGACTTGGTCTCATCTTATCCAGGGAGCTCCGATCCACTCCACACCATCATCACATTCTTCATTTGTCTATCCTCCATCCAACTTGTCTCCTATATCTATAAAACGTAAGTTTAACTTGACTCTAATTATTATTATAATTGGCCTCTTCTCGCTGTGCATGTGCTTGGTTTGGTTTTGTATATAGTCTGGATGGACTGGACAAGTTTTGCATTGAAAGGACAAAATTGAATTATCATTCATAAATAATTATCGTCAATCCTTGCTTGCCACCACGGACGGATCCTAACCAACATGTAATCAGCAGTTATTTTTGTGTTATGCAAGTAAAAAAAATCAGGCAGGGGCAAGATTGTGAGCTAAAAATAGCCGCAAAATGATACTTATCATTGAGTGAGTAGTAGTGGCTTTGAACTCTGATGATTTTGTTAAGTAACAACAGTATATAGTTTTAGAATTAACTTTAATGTCGTCATCATATACCCATCAATCATCAGCAGGATTATTCATCTTAATATTTTAACTAGTTGGTTTTAATTATAGTTATAATCACTTGTGACTTTCAGAAGGAATGTGAGGTTGGGGGTGTGGGGTGAGGGAAAATAAGCGCAAACTATTTTCGTTTAAATCTTTTGTTACAACAAAGCTGTGCTCTGAATGGTGAGTGTTAAGTTTTCTCTCTCGCAAACTCTAAAATGAATTTAAAGTTAAAAGTTTAATCAGATCTTAATCTTGTTTTCAACATATTTGGACTTTACTATTGCGGATATCTTCATAGATAGATCATATGGTTAAATTAAGTAGTAGCGATTTCTTTCATTAGAGTGAGCCATTGATTTTTGCTGACTATTTAATGTTTAATTATCAAAGAATGTGAAGTGAGCTAGGAGGGAGGGAGCGTCATGTTGCCAATAATATGCTGATTAGATAAAAGCAAGATGATACGCTAAAAGTTAAAATTCCAAAATAGACTCGTCATCATCACCCACCCAGCCTCAAATATCCAATATCATACTAACTAGCTTCCAAACCCCAACTTATATGAACTACGAAAATCCTACTTCGTAAAAATAACTTGAAAGAGTTTAAAAAAGGATTAAGAAGGGAAAACAGATATATTTTATGAGAAGAAGCTGTTGCTGCTAGCTAAAACTAAATGATAATGACGATAAGAGATTATTTTAACAACGGGACGCATTAAATTAAATTTAGCACCAAGTCCAAGTAACGAGTTGTAGTTGTACTAGTTCTGTGTTAAGTTAATAGAAAAGGAAAATGATGATGGAAGAAACAGTCCAGTCAATCCAGCCAGTTTCCACTCACTTCTCCATTAAGTTATTTATACCACCACCATCGTCATATTACAAAGCACACATTAACATGGACGGAGAAAGATTTTAACAGATGTGCATATAATAATTTCACACGGAGCGAGCTCCGCTTTTAAACATTTGAGCAGGGCATACCTAGTTTAGTTTTTAGTAATGATGGTTATGTTATGATCTAGTTATTATTAGTCTGCCGCTGGCGCTGACAATATTAGAAACGGAGCGACAAAAGCGTTTTTTAAAGCGTAAAGTGAAATGAGTAGTAAAAAAGCGTGTACAGCAAAGCATTAGCTGGCATCATCATCTCTTTATTAAAAAAAAGATCGTCATCCTCCTCACCTCACTCTCACCGTCTCTCATGTCATGTGTCATGTTTTCTAGCTTGTCTCATGATTAGCTTGTGAGATAATAAATAATAATAAGACTAAACTAAAGGTTCCAGTGCTAAACGTGAACACTTGCAGCGATGATGGTTGGCGAGGGGCTAAGTATTAATGTATAAAGCTGTTGATTTTGTTATTTTTCTTTCCCTATTTCTAGACCAGAGCCCGTCTGGATTGGATCCCAGCCAGTATCGTTGTTCGTCTTGGTGGATTATTGTGTTGTGATCGAATAAATATCATTCATCCAAAAAAGATTCAGGAGGGATCGTCGTCGGATCAGATCATCATCATCGTCATTGGCGAAAGGAGTGAAGGGGATTAATCAATATTTAAGAAGTGGAGGAAGGAGCGTAATAAGAACGAGTTTTAACTGAAACTAGTTACAAGTGATTTCGAGTTTAATTGCCGATTGCGGTGCGGTGGTTGGTGAGTTTGGAGTTGCTGGTTTGGTGGGGAGGAAGGAATTTCATTCATTCATTGTTGGTGTTTTTTTTCTGGGGGCTGGACGGGAGGTGGAGAGTCAAAACTGAATAATGTTTATTACCCAACCTTTGTTGAAGAAGGTGAAATCTAAGTAAGTTAACGTTAATAAGTAATAAAAAGGATGTGTCGTTTTTATTTATTTTTTTGCTGGAAAACAGCTGATTTGATGAGAAAGCTGGAAATAGTGTATTTTTTGTGGTTTGGGAAATGTATTATTAGACTTTTAGACAAGCAGTAGTAGTAGGTTATCTTAAAGGGAAAATTCTTAGCCAAAAAGTAATCAGTATACTGTTGATTAACAGTTTAAATGGTCTGCATGAAAGTTAAAAAATCAGTTCGTGATTCGAGTGTATTTTAAACTCGCAGGCAGATGATTGTTAATGATTTTTATTTTGCTACGTACTTAACAGTTGATTGGTTTTGCGAAATGACAAGTGAATCAGAGATTGATTAGTTTTGTGATCTGTATTCTGTATTGTTAGGTTTTGTGTCAAGTTAACTAATGTCTTTGTTTTATTCTTGACCTGTCACAGGTTCGTACTGGTTCTTCTCGAAAGCTGTGCCACTGGACATAAGCGACCGTGGCGGCGTGAACGTGTCGGGGAGAAGTTGGAGTTCCTTTTAAAGGACCCCTACGGTTAGTGAAATAATTATACGTGTTATAAAGTTTTATTATTCACAAACCCATGACAAATACTATTATTGGTATTAGTTTCTCGCCTAATTAAGAACTTTAACTTTTTTTTAAATTTCAGTGAAGCAAGAGGTCGTCTACAAGGAAATCAAGAAGCTGAAGAGCATCTAAACATCACTTTCTTATCAACCATGCTGTCTTGCTAAACACAATAATTTTTGTAGTCTCTGTTGTAGTATGTAAAATCCAACTGTTATTTATTGTTAGTCATATACAATAACAATATCGATAAATTAAATGTGTAACCCGTAATATTTTTTCAAAACAAGTTCTTGTTAAATCCTTTCATTTGTTGTTTTGTTAAGTTGCTTTTCATTGTATTTGTCCGGTTGATCCAATTTTAGTATTAAGTATAATTTTTACACCATACAAAGTCTTGAAACTTGCGAGCTGAATGGATAGCCCTAGAAAATCTGCTTCAGCGTCAGGTACACGGAGTAACATTATTACCGAGCTGTAATTGTTTTGGAAAGGGAAAGTAGAAAACGTTTTTCTAAAACAAAAATATTGCTCATGCAGGAACTCCAAAATCTCCAGCCCCACAGGGTAACTTAACTGGTTCTGCTAGAGTACTGAACGACATTGTGGTCTCCTTCTACAACTCCATTCAGAAATGGAATGAGGCGTATCTAAATGGAGTTCGACTTGTTCAAAATATTCAGTCAAAAAAGTAATCCTGTTGCAAAATTATGCTCAGCTTTAAAAATTACAAACAATAATTTCAAACCATTTAACTTACAAAATCATTTTATCTTAGCGAAAGTGGGAATGACTTCCAATCATCTTGTGAGAAACTTGGAGCTCTTGTAGATGTCCTGGTATGATTTCCAATTAAATAGTGAACACAATCTGAAACAAAATTGTAAATCCGGCCATGTAATTGTTTTTGAAGTCATCGGTTTCTCCTCTCTTGCTTTTCTATGTATATAGCGGCTCCAGCTAACTCAAATGAAAAATTTCACTAGGAAACTGCGAAGCCTGACGGTGCTGAACGACAGCTCGATGAGAATAGGGATATCATGGACATTCTCAAACTTCGGTAATGGAACGTGTCCTCACGTCATTTCTAATTTGGCAGTTGAATCTAATATTTAAATAAGATAAGGAGTTAGGGAAGCCAGCAAGGTTCAATGGTTATCTTCATACGAAACAAAATTGTACTTTGCAAATAATGCAAATGTAGAATCCACACATATTTATATATAGAGAATACGATAGCTAAGTTAATTAGAGTAAGGATTATATAATTACTTGTATTATGGTTGGTACACGGTAGTACAGTCAAGTCAGTGACGTACGAGTATAAATGTGTCGGCAATCAGTCGGGTCAGGAGTGATGAACAAAAAAGAAAAAGTAAATCATAGTTACAAAGTTGATAACTCGAACAGGAAAAACTAATATGGTGACGAGGTGAAGTGCTATCAAGATGTAATCTGGGAAAGTTCAAGTGACATTAAATCGATTTCAAACGAAGAGAATGATGGAACCCCGCTTGTGTTTTAAGTGGACATCAACATGGCCGGGCTCCGTTCATCGAAAAAGGAGGAGTGTGCATCCTCTTCTCCTGCTACACCTCTTCACCTTCCTATTTCTTTGTCAGCCTTGGCCCACGTCCAGTCTGACACCGACGGAACGACAAAAGTTACATTTTCCAGAGGACACCCCAGCACCAAAAGAGAACTTAACGATTGGATACTTGACGGCGGTGAAAGGGTCTGTGCCTCATCGTCAAGGCATTACCATTTCCGGAGCCATCCTGTTGGCGATGGATAAAGTGAATAATGACCCCAATCTCCTCCCGGGGGTTAATCTAGTGCTAAAATATGGGGACACTGAAGGGGACACCATAAAAGGGACCAAGATATTGACGGACATGTTGTGCGAGGATGTGGCGGCCTTTTTCGGTCCTGAGATATCATGTCTCGTTGAGGCCACCGTGGCCGCCGCGTGGAACAGGACGATGATATCGTATCGGTGCGCGGATGGCATAGTCTCAGACAAAACTAAATTCCCGACATTTGCCAGAACGGAAGCCCCGGATACACAAATTGTGAAATCAGTCCTGAGTGTGATGCACCATCACCACTGGAAAACTTTCAGCATTATTGTGGAGGATCCTAGTCCAGTCCTTGTTGCCTCCTCGACGAAAACCACCCAATACACGAAAGTTGCGGACACTCTGGAACTATTTGCGACGGCGAATAGCTACAAGGTGACCAACATCACACATTTCACCGATGGCAATCCAAACTGGTACGAGATCGTGACGAGCACAATGAACAAGACACGGATTTACGTCTTCATCGGCCAGGATAAGAACCTTATTGAAATGATGGGGACCATGCAGAGCCTTCAACTGTTCCAAAATGGAGAATACCTCGTGATCTTCGTTGACATGATGACCTATTCCAGGAAGGAGGCGTTAAAGTATTTGTGGAGACATCAGGATATCGCTAATCAAAAGCAAGATATCAGCTGCGACAAATTACCCAACTTTGACCTCAAGCTGAGCAGGTCCCTCCTTGTGGTCGCGCCCAGCCCACCGGACCACACATATGAGAATTTTTCCATCCAGGTGAACGAGTTTGGAAAGAGGCCTCCGTTCAACTTTAGGGATGCGCTACTCTCCCTCGTCGGCTTCAACAAGCCGAAGGAAGTCTCCGTCTACGCGGCCAACTTGTATGATGCAGTAATCCTGTATGCCGAAGCACTACACAATTTACATCAGAAGCGGGGTGGAGAAAGCATCCAGCAGTTGGCCAGGGATGGAAGGGCCCTCTTCAAAGAAATCATCGAGGTGAAGGCCTACACAAGTATTACCGGAGCGAAAATCTCAATCGACGAGAATGGGGACTCGGAAGGGAACTACACGTTGATCGCCTTCAAGCCCTTGCCAAGAGGGGAGGTTTTTGTTAGGGAGATGAACAAAGACCTCAACTTCACCTGTCCTTTTTACATGATCCCCGTGGCCAACTTCCAGCCGCAGCCCAAATCAGAGAACATTAGTTACCCGAGGATGCGTCTCTTCAGTGGTCAGCAGATTGACTGGATCGGGGGCAAAAAACCTTCGGACGAGCCAAAGTGCGGGTTTGAAGGGGAAAAGTGTCTCGGGCCTGGTCAGGGATATCGCTCTGTGATAACGGCGGGGGTTCTTGGCTTCGTCCTCTTCGTCGTCATATCCGTGGCGGCAAGCCTCTACCGGAAATGGAAGATCGAGCAGGAAATCGAAGGTCTTCTCTGGAAGATTGATGAGAACGAGCTAATGGTCCAGCAGCCTTTTGGGGAGCACTCCCAATCCAGAATGAGTTTAGTTAGTGTGGGCTCCCTGGGGCAAGTTTACTGCGCGACGGCTCATTACAAAGGAGCACTGGTGAGGATTAAGGAGTTGAAGCTGATGAAGAAGCACGTCATATCCAGGCAGACTATGAAGGAGATGCGCTACATGAGGGAAATGTGCCACCCCAACGTCAACGGGTTCCACGGGGCGGTCATCTCCCCGATGAAGATAACCCTGGCGTACGACTACTGTGGGAAGGGGAGCTTATCAGATGTCGTTGAGAATGAAGATATCCGTCTGGACACAACTTTCATTGCCTCCCTCATCCACGACCTGATCAAGGGTATGATGTACCTTCACGACTCCGACTTGGTCTTTCATGGGAATCTGAAAAGCTCCAACTGTGTGATAACGTCTCGGTGGGTGCTTCAACTAACGGATTTCGGGCTGAGTGAGCTCCGTGCTGCTTCCAATCTGGCGAATTTGGACCCTTCCGCCTCCCACGCGTATTATCAGAATATGCTGTGGAAGGCCCCGGAACTTTTGAGGGAGAAGGGATTTTTTCCCGGGACACAAAAAGGGGATGTCTACGCCTTTGCCATAATTCTGTACGAGATCTATGGACGGAAGGGACCATACGGGATGTGCGAGTTCGATCCCAAGGAGATTGTGGAGAGGGTTTGTGAATACAAGGAAGGGGCTGGGGAGGAGTGCTTCCGACCAGACATTGAGTTTTTGGACGAGTGCTCCACCCAATGTCCGGATTACGTGGTGACGCTGATGATGGAGTGTTGGGATGAGTTCCCGGAAAGCCGACCAAGCTTCCGGTCCATCCGGGAAAGACTGAAACCGTTGAAGGAGGGTATGACACCCAACGTTATGGACCATATGATGTCAATGATGGAAAAGTACGCCAATAATTTGGAAGACCTGGTCAATGAGCGGACGGGGATGCTTATCCAAGAGAAGAAGAAAACGGAGGATCTACTTCATCGAATGCTCCCCCCACCGGTAGCAGAAAGACTGACACTTGGGGAGGGGATTGAACCCGAATCCTTTGACTCCGTCACCATTTACTTCTCCGATATCGTTGGATTCACTCAAATGTCTGCGGAGAGCACTCCCTTGGAAGTGGTCAATTTTTTGAATGATCTGTACACTCTGTTCGACTCCATCATCCAAGGCTATGACGTTTACAAGGTGGAGACCATAGGAGATGCTTATATGGTCGTTTCAGGCCTTCCCCTCAAGAACGCTCAACATGCGGGAGAGATCTGTTCCATGGCGCTAGACTTACTCACTGCAGTCCATTCCTACCGAATTGTACATCGACCAAATGACACGCTGAAGCTGAGAATCGGGATTCATTCCGGACCTGTGTGTGCCGGCGTAGTGGGACTGACCATGCCCAGATACTGTTTGTTCGGGGATACGGTGAACACGGCTTCAAGAATGGAAAGGTAATTGTTTAAAACAAAAACACAATATTTATTTAACGTTTAGCCTCTGTTCATTCATAAAACCTTTATAAAATCCATTCCTTAATAACTGCCATTCTTTTCTTTCACAGTAACGGAGAGCCTCTGAAAATCCACATAAGCGATGAGTGCAAGCAGATGCTGGACAAGATAGGTGGCTACGTGCTAAAAGATAGGGGCTTGGTTCACCTCAAAGGGAAAGGGAATGTAAGGACGTGGTGGTTAGTTGGAGCTTGTGAAGGTGCCGTCATGTCTTGTCGCGGGGATATGAAAGACCTCAAGCCCCTGTTCTGTCGACCAGGCGGCCTTCAAACCTTCCAGG
>JAQGAI010003495.1:0-10675 GCA_034696905.1 Lepidocyrtus violaceus
AGGCATTCTTCACCCCTTCACATTTCCATTGCCGTTCTCATTCGCACCCCCGAATTGACCTTTTAAACACGTTTCAAAAATTGCGTGCAATAAAATAGATAACAAAGGATGGACTGTTTGTGTGTGGATGGCAGTCCGGCACCGAGTCCAAGTCAAGTTCAGCTATCTTGGATGATCGCTACCAAAAATGGAAGTAAACAACAAAGGAAGACTTGCTGCATAATAATCATATTCCACACAAGTTCTTGCTCATCCTTTATCATCATCATGCCCTAAGCCAATCTAACTAAAATTGTACTGACATAAGCAGCGCAACAGTAAATAAATTCTGCTATATATGACTTGAAAGTACTTTGAACCTGTTCCATCACTCCTTGCCATGCCGGCATCATCCCAGCGTCAGCATTGTCCTCATCATCAGCGCTAATTTGCAAAACTGCATTCTCCATTTAAAGGAGGCATATATTAACGAGGAGGAAAATGCTTCGGGATGCTTAACAATCCTGCTAAAATGCAGCTTGACAGATAAATGTCTATAAAAGTTTCGCAACCGTATAACCTTCACATTTGTTTATTTTTAAGCTATTATTAATATTTATGTTTTGAGCTTGAAGGAAGGAATGGTGTCAGAATGCAATTTATTGGTTGACTCATACACAACCCAAGACGGGATAGATAAAAAGGATAGGGGCATAATCAAGGATCTCCATTGTTATTATTTTTTTTAAATTGTGGACGGTCATTGTTATGAAACTTCTACAGGCACAGGGTGGAGGAGGGAACAACAGTAAATTATATGAGGATGGCAAATCAAGCGCTGCATTTCAAATTCAAATGCACTTTTAAATCCTTCCTCATCAATTCTAATCATCATGATGACTATGACATGACGGTTTATTACTCCCACGCAAATCAAGGAAAAATATTGAGCATCAGTTTGTTATCGTTATCATCCGTCATCTCAAGTCATCCTGAAGGCAAGCAAGGTTTAGTCCAAAACAGGTATTGTATTATTCTGTATTTTCTATAAACCCAGGTATTATTATTTAGTTTGCTGCTATAAAAGAGCTTTTGTTATTTTGTGATTTCAGATAGGTTTTCGTGATTCTTCTTTTGTCGTTAACGGCACAATACACCATTCTTCTAGGAATAAAGCTTGGCAGTAGTATTTTTTACAAAAATATTTAAATCTTGTCCGAAGGCAAATGTCAAAGCTTTTTTTAGAAAGAACATTTTCGTTTGTTCCGTCCACAATCATAAGATCATTGTCAAGTAAGGGGGATTTGGGGATTTAGTTGGAAAGGGGATAGATATAGACTGAAGAGCTTTATCCTAATCATCATTCCATCCAAAATGTCAATGTCAGCAAGAAAAGGGAGGATCACTTTTATTGGTTTGATATGACGATAAAAAAATAACGTGATGATGAAACAATAGACTCATAATCTCTGATTGTGAGAAAGCAACCTATCGGCTCTGACTCTGGTGATGTCGAAAATCAGCAACTCCAAAACTCTTAATATGTTCCTTGTTGACCCCTAAACGGAAAAACAAGTTCAGCCAAATTCATGTAGGTACATAAAAGTCTATGTAAGTTCTGTACGTGCCTTTCCTTTTGAAAACTTTATCTTTCCATATACAATTCGTTTTGAAGTTGCATTATTCAAACTTGACCTGCACGTACAAGACATTTTAGGCAGATTACACAGATTTTAAAAAGGATGATGGTGGGTTACAACTATCAAACTATTGTACGGAGGTCCCAGCATGGATTTCATTTCAATTCAGTATGCCATCCCAATTGTAAATCTAGAATGGGAAATAATGAGAATCAACTAGCTCAACTACTACTAGTAATACCCGACCGTACTACTATAAATGACAATGACAAATTATGGTTAGTGATGTGATAAGATAATAGTACACATCCTGATTCTGATTCCACGTGGTCCGCATTCGCAATCCACCTCCACCTACATACGCTACCCCAAATTTTTATTTCAAAGAATGGTACTTCACCGAAAAAGGGATAATTGCTCGGAGCTATGCAGCATACAAATACAAATATTCGAAGTCTTTTGGCAATCGTATATAATAATGACATGCAAAAATGGAAAGGGTTTTGTTTGAACTTTTGAATTCGAAAATGCGTAGTAATTTTTTTGTCATATTGGTTGTTGGTTGGTTGGCGATGAAGGCCTTGATAATAGATAAAACAGTAAAACACGCCGGGAGAGTAATAAAAACTTTAGGGCTTGGGTTTGAGGGTCAGATTTGTGTTGAATTAAATGTGTAGTTCATCTCATTGTCAATCATCATCGGCATGTCCTTGGACTGTAGTTTAAATAATGATAGGGTTTTGAGCAGAGATTTTCCAATGATCTTTAGGTCAGCATTGCGTGCGTGCTAATTTGTTAATGTGTGCATAGGCATATGAGCTATGTGCTATTTGTACGGGAGCATAACGAGGTTCAATTAGCACCCCCAACTTTAGATAAAATCAAAATAAGGATACTGTCATTAAAAAATGCTCATCTTCTGAAAAAAAGTTATCAGATCAGACCAACATATTTTCAAGCAAATTATAGAACAGTTTGTTCATGATGATTACGAGGGGATCAGTGGGGGTAGGACTGCGTGTGACAAGTTGTAACATATTTTATGTTGCCAATCTAAACAGTGTCGCGTAGTTAATTTGAATGAGTGTATGTATATGTAGCGTTATTTGGGATAGAGAGTTTATTTGTCGTCATAAAATTCGTATCATGGGAAGGTTGGGTAGGGTGACTAGTGAAACAGATTTATTAGAGCTGAACGGGGACATGCAATGCAACGCAGTGTGCCGCTGGTATGGTGTCATCATCGTAGGTTTACACCTAGCTAGTTTTCTTTTCATTGTTGCTGGTACATGGAAGGATTGACAGCAATTCAAACTGTCAGCGTAAAATTGACTATTTTATGACAGCTTTCTGACTTCAGAGTACTTAGAGTGAAAGCTATGTGCCCACGTAAGCGTGCTTAAATTATGCGTAGAAGTTCAGAATACAAAAAAAAAACATCGAAATTTTATTGTTGTTGTATCTAAGTTTGAAATTTGGATACGATGGATTTTATAAGGGATTGCTTTTTGGGGAAAAAATATCCTATAATTTTGTCATTTGGCTTACCTCACTCCATCGAGTTAGTTGATTGTGCGCAAGATCAATCTCAATCACTCCGGCGCAAGTCTTTTTCAACGAGTTTTCATCCCCAGCGCTATCCACATCACATGAGTTGAGAACCTGAAACAGAATTAAAAGATTGCTGGATTAATTACTCTCGGCAAATCAGACAGCTATAAAAACAAGAAGAAAATACTTCGCAAATTTTAGAAACAAAATTCGTTTTTCGGAATAGCCAAGGTTAGGCACAAGGATGCTTGTATGTAATTGGATTTGGAAGTTGCATCATTGCTCACATCATCGCAGTAACACGAAACTCATCAAAATATGTATTAAAGTACTTATTGCTGTTATTAAAACTTGACGTCAATTTTCAGTCAACTCCACGCGCACGATTCAATCTCCCTACGCACCCTATAAATTTGTAACGCATATTAAACCTACTTCAAGCTGACTGATGATCATGGATTATCCCAAATCATGATAATGTATCATTACTGCAGATATACACAAAAAATCATCTGACATCATCTATTATGTAATTGACAGTTTCGAAGGATTTCAATAAAACTTTTCGTGTCAATAAAAATCAATGTAAACATTTCACCAGAACATTGTATGCAAATCAAGTCAAGTCTTATTTACTCTTCCAATGAAAGTGAGTGACTGATTTTTTTCTCTTCCTTGTAAAGTATCAGTCTAAATCCGGATCCCCATGAGTATATTTTTCTTTTGTTTATGGTTTAAAGCCCATGAACGTTACCTACTTACAAATTTGGAACAACCTGCGTCATTATAAAATTGGGTTGCTGTTTCTGGAGATTCGTGTAATATGGCCATAGACATGATGATGTGATGATGAAGGCGATCGATCTTTACTTGATCGTAAATTCATAACGCAAAAAATTCGCGGCCAAGCTCTTAAGACACGTTCGTGACTGACTAGCTGGCAACATGAATCTTGTTAAAGCATATCATCTTCAATGATGTAATTAGTAATTGTCAGCTGTCACGCTGCCATTTTTTGTTCGAAAGAAAGAAGCGAATCTGAGATAATTTCGTACTTGATGTTATTAACTACTAACTACATATGTGTGCGATAAAAGATAAAGGTCACAGTCATAATATATAGCTAGAAGGTGCATAAAATTTATTGAGATATATGATACCAAACATAGGAACGCTAACTTCCAAGTAGTAATCAAAACCATTACTTACGATTTATTCGCTGACATCAGATGCTAAAAGTGGTACTTGGACTTTAAAAAACAAATTAAGTGGTTTAAGTCAATTCAAGGCTCCAGCAGACTATTTTTCAATTGTCGGCGAGCCCAAAAGATGCAAAACGTGATCTATCTGTTTTCAGCTGGAGACAGGGCCTGGAAGAAACAGAAACACTTTCATGTCTAATGTCAGACATCAGCTCTGTGATTTGGAAAGGTCTTTTCAAATTGCGTCTTGCAAATAAATATGATATATGGCCATCTCATCCCTGCTAAAAGATTAATTTTTTCTAGACACTACATACCAATTACCAAAACAATACGCAATATCCATGTTAAAGAAACGACCTTCAGTGAAATCTTGACCTTTTCATACAACACATGAAGACACTGATGTTTTCTCTTTCTTGTAGTTTTGCCCAGTGTATACCTATATAATAACATGCTATGCTACTTTTACTCCAAATCATATCTACACTTTTCTTTTCTGTAGCAGTTCTCCTTACTAATAATATTAGTTTTTAACTAATTTATATTTGTTTTGCTTACAACAATCATACTATGTATGCAATTACTACAACGATTTGCATACGGACAAACCACAATAAAAAAGAGCAGTCATTTTCATTGAAAGGAAAAGTGGTTTGGTCTCGCTTTTTTTTTATTGCACCGTGTCACACGAAATTTGCGATCAGTAACAATGCAGAAAACAAAAGTTACTACAAGTTGTAAGATAGAAAACTGCATAGATGACTTTTTGTTGTTTGATGCATGCAGTTTATAACGTGAAATGATCAATTTTACAAAAAAATAAATATCTATTCATGATCTCCTCATGATAATGATGATCTGGTATGAGCTGATCCTGATACAGGCTGTACATTTCTTTGTGAAAAAAATTACTACTGTGTCGTTAGCTTGGATTTTTCGAATATTCATTCATCCCACCAATTGTCTACACGCAGGGTACGCAGGATTAATGTACCGAAGCTACATATGCGATTTTTTTATGAATCGTGACTTCACACGTAATCCAAAGTGAAGAAAAGATGTATAATTTCATGAATTGAAGATTGATGCAATTTCGTCTGAAATTTTGACTATGCATCCTTGAGGACTTAAGTTAACTTGGCAAAATTCATATACCTACCTAAGCAATCCTTCATTCATGTTCACGTGAATCTCATTCCTTGAGTTTTTTTATCTGCTGCCACAAGATATTTAAGTAAGGTGACTGTGACATGATATTGCCTCCCGCTGAGCATCACAGCTTTTCATTTGCATCTGAAATCATTTTCAATATCAACCAACTACAATTGAACTGATGCTTCTTGCTTGCAAGTAACCAGCAAGCAGCAGGAGTGAGTTTGCAATTTCTAATCGCAATAACAATCATGTAAGTAGTATATCCTTCTCCTCAATTTTGATTTTTACTTACATTGAGGCTTGCAATTGTTTTGGTGAATTAATTTATCAATATAGTAATGGGATGTAAAAAAAAATGAAATTCCAACGTCATTTTTCGTCAGCCAGATTCCTAAGCGAGGTGACAAAAAATAATGCCTAAAAATCAATTCACACTTACTTAGCAAGTGATTATTGTACCAGGAATTATTTTATTGATTAAAATGTGCCAATTCCAATTCTACCTACGCCTGCTCTTCAAAGACCTTTGTACTTACCTACTTCATTTTATAAATATAAACGGACCTGACTATTTTTTACTGTCTCATATTTTCTATGCTAGGATTTTAACTGCCAGCAATATAACATGGACATTAAATCGTAATAAATTGTGCAAAAAATCTGTTACGAAATCGGTTGTCAGTTTGGAATACGATTGGTTCGACCATTGCTGGCGCACAATTTCATCCCTCGTAGTACGTTACGAGAGAGCTTCACGTTTAAGTAGTGAATTTTTTATTTTTTGCAATATTGCCTGTCGCTGTTTTTCTTGAATCTTTTTTACCTTGCATCTATCTGTCGCTCACTCATGTAATGTAATGATGTTAAAGAAAGCAAAATCAACAATAAAAAGTTTAGCTCGCATTTACGTAAACGACCAAAAAAAATGCAAAGGACAAAGAAGGGCACGCTGAAATCCTGTTGCATTTTTCGTGAATGCAATGAATCTTTCCAAAAAATTGCAAACCATTTTGCATTTTGTATTGTTAACAAATTAAGTTCATGGTATATCATGTTAATGGCCTGATTCATGGTGTGGCAGGAAAGGCAGACTATTGTCTCTGTCGCCAAAACATAATTTAAAGAGCCTATGAACGTTCTTGGAACCAAAACCGCAAGAAAGTCCACAATAAAATGCGTTGTTTATGGAAAGGACAATAAAAATTACTTTCCTGTCGCTCACCACCAAACACACTTGACTTGCATTTTTTATAAAGGTCTAATGAAGTTCAGTTTGGCAAAATAATAAAACGAAAATTTTTTTTTTAAATGAAATACCCATCATTATCATATCAGTATAAGCTTTCATTTACTGCTTAATCCAATCTTTAAACATGATGAATAGGTATAAATTGGGCAGACCTTGTAAAACCAAAATTTTATACAAATCAGTTCCATCTCATTTTTTTCTTTCATATATCTAGAAAGTTAGCTTGTTCAATAAGGTGGAGTCCTCCGCGGTTGGATTAAAGTAAGCCACAAAGACCCAACTTGGGTTTGATAGTTAATAGCTTTTTTTTCCGTCAACTTGTTCCGCGCACTCGAAAGCCTGTCGCATTATTATGTAAATACGGTATTGACACAGATAAATAAAAAATGGCCAAAATATTTGTACCAAAAAAAAATCCCATGCTCAAAGATGGAGCATGGAACACCCAGTAGTGGAGAAAAAGATCATAAAAATGCAAATAATCACCTAGACCAGTGACTTGAAAGACAGGTAATCATCATCAATTCATCATCATCACTCCACACACAATGAATTTGTAATGAGTAATATGAGAATATAATGGATTGGGCTTGGATTGGCTTTCCAGAGCACGCATTTTTTTTGGGTCCCGTCCTCCCACGTTCCAGTTTCTTGTGTCTCAAGTCAAGTCTTCCAAGATGATTATTACTACGGCGGAGTTTCTCCCAAAATTGTTTAGTCCAATTAGACTTACTCCGCCAGAAAGAACCTGATTTTCCATAATAACTTATTCCAATAGATGAGATAATGACAGCAAGCTCAAGATATCCATTTACATGAATAACTCATTTGTTCTCTGGTAAGTTGTGAGAAGAAGGCTCAAAATGTCATGTAAGGCAACACTCGGACGGATTACTTCGCCAAAAAGTCCAAAAAATGTCATGAACAATTTTGGAGATTTCCTCGTTGGCACAATTGGAAATAGCTTATCCAGCTCAAATACATACGTACAGACAAGACAGAAAGCGATGAGTACTACACGAGCAAAGTATATATATTTAAAGGCTCATTATTAGTCATTACATGAAAATCATAAAAGAAATAAATAGACCTTTTTAATGAGTAAACAAATGATTATGCACGTAACTAAATAGTCAACTATGAATAAATTAACTGATTAACTCATTATTGCTTCCCTTTTTTATTTTTAGTATAAATATAAATTAACATGAAGGCAATGATGAGGATATCGTGGGCTTCAGGATCGAGATTTACTCTTCAAGATTAGAAGAAGAAAAACAGAAGACAATTAAGCGTGCTTGTAAACACAAACATACACCATATCAAACTGGGAGAGTGACAAAAGACAAAACCGTCTGGGTGTCGTGTAAGGATAATTAGAAAAAAAATACACACACGTGGATGTTTTCGTACCTAAAACCTAGCCAAGTATTTTTAAAGGACTTATTTTTGTAAAGTTTTGTCTCAAAAACATCGAAGAAAATCTTCCCAGAATTGATAGAAGTATCCCAATGATAACCTTCAGATGCATTGGAAATTTAATTGCGTTTTTAGCGTAAACCTACGACTTACACTGCAGCATCAAATGAAAGTTTAATAACATCATTAACGGATATGTTTAGTAAATATTGTACCCTATAAACTTTAGT
This sequence comes from Lepidocyrtus violaceus, assembly GCA_034696905.1. NCBI lineage: Eukaryota > Metazoa > Arthropoda > Collembola > Entomobryomorpha > Entomobryidae > Lepidocyrtus > Lepidocyrtus violaceus. The sequence continues at coordinate 8,429 of JAQGAI010003495.1, forward strand.
GCTTTTACTATTAAAGGATTTGTTTATAAAAAGTTTGCGCCCAGTTAAACTTATAGATCTCATAATGTAAGTACTTGAAGAAAAAAATGAAAATTTTCCTTTAATCTCTTTCGTCACTCTTCTTCGTCAAAGATGATCCTTCTTGTTCAAATCATATTCTTGTCAGCGGAGCTGTTTAAATAATAATTCCCTCATGAATAAATAATCAGAAAAGTATTTACTTTTTTTCCTCAGAGAAGACGCTATAGAAGAGACGGTATCGCCGTATTTTTTTTTGTTCTCACAGCTCCACGTGGCTCCCACATGAGAGCCAATGTTTGTAAATACGCAACAGACAAAACATGAACTTGTTAGGTGTACTACATAACTAGATATTTTATACGATTGCAGCATAAAACAACGCATTATATTACGGAGAAGAATAGCAGCAGCAGAAGGGATGAGACGAGAGATATATGAATAAGAAGTGTGAACAAAGTACAGCATATAAAATATAGATTCAGGATAGCTTTGCTTGCGAACATTTTGAATCATCTTTTTTTCACAAATGACGAGCGACGACGGTTGCGACTGGCCACGATAAAGATTCCATCATGGCCTGGCCTGGTACCCATTTTTTTTACGCACTTGGGCTTGCGTTGTGATAATAAAAATGCAGAATTAATACCACGCTATGAAGTAATGTACTGCAATGCCATCATCATTAGCACAGTCCATAGTCCACTTTGCAAGCAACAGAGAGGTTCTTTTGGGATATTTTTTTTGTCATTTAATGACAAGAAGTAATAGAAATGAAATGTGAAAATAATTTGAGACAAGGACATCATATCACATCTTCATACAAGAATATCTCTTGTAGAGGCAGACAGACGCAAGGCAGTAGTAATAAGTAAACAGTATCGTGTATATCGTGTCGATTGATAATGATAAGAATTCAATTGGGTTGGTTGGTTGATCCCTCTCTTCCTTTAATTTAATTTGATATTATATTATTGACATAAAATCAAATGATTTAATCAAGCTTAAAGAACGAAATTACAGCAGTCGTCTCACCACATGAGTGGACTAGCCACAGAAATAAATACTTATAATTTTTTTCTTGATAAATTATTGGCTCCTATTTAATTTGGACTGAGCTGATAACATGATACCTTTTGTACTTAATTGGGTTATTGTTACAGTAAATTATGCATATCTACATATTGTAGCATTGTGCTTGCTTGGACGATGATGACAAACTAATGATAAGCCCATTTACAATTAGTGCTGCAGTAGTTCGTTTTACTCTTGACTAGGTTTCGTAACAAATGGACGAATGTACCTAAGTAGGTTTGTTCGAATGCAAGACAACCTTGACTTCGGCGGCAGTAGTCAGTCACTGTTTCATTTCAATTCATTTGCAATTTTTTTGTTTGATAAGTTTTTTTCTTCTTTTAAGAACGCGAACAAAAGGGATGGACAGCTTGGAGAGCTACACTACTCGACTCGGTCAAGTTTGACCAGACATTGGTACTTTACCTTCAGTGAGGTATTAAGAAATTTGGATGATGATTAACAATGATCTAATGTAAAAAAGAGAATTTGCATAAATACCAAACTTACCTTATGTGATAGTGATTATGTAATAATGATAAGAAGGTAAGCATAAGTTCTTGTATGTAAGTAAATTTTTTTTCTAATTAAACGTGTTTGCTCTACTGCGTCTGTAATATATGATGTTTCCAGGCATGGCACAATGCATAATCTAATCTTAAAGTTAAAAAATATGTTCATCTGAAACTAGTTGGAATTACGAGCTGAGCTTGCTAAAACATCTTTTCTGTTCCTGCCTTGTTATTTCCAGCCCGAAAGGCCTCTCCACTCTACCTCTACCTGATAACTGGCTTGGCTTGGTTTGTTTGATGTGGTTGGCTTGGTGTGGGTACCTTCAAGGCATGTAATTTCTAATTAAATCCAAATCCGCCTCACAAATTTCAGCGTTTAAACTTTTGACTATGGAATGTAAACTGGATTTTAAAGGTACATTGCATCGGAATCACGGTAACTTGCCCCAGAGGAGAATATTCTGGCTGCATATGCATATGAGCTCAAAAGGCATCCATCATCATCAACTGAGATCAGCCAACCTAACTTTTTTTATCGTCAATCGTCATTGTCGACATTTATGTGGGAAACAGGCAAGCCAAGCCAAAACAAGCCCTACCACAAACAAAGTATTTTGTTTTTTAGGAATTCTGCTCAAATATT
>JAQGAI010003496.1:0-10674 GCA_034696905.1 Lepidocyrtus violaceus
TTGAACTTGAACCACATATACATTTTTGTATGCACTAGTTTCGTAGTTTTAGTTCTTAATATAGGTAACAAAAGCCTCTTTTGTTCACGAAACTGTTTTAGGTACCGATGAATTTTACAAATTCTGGAGTTCTATAACACAGATATAGATATGTATGACAATTGATAAGGGCATCCTATAATTATATCGTCACAGGTTCAACATTTTCCTTTCTGTTCTGTGGCTCATGAATCACAAATGATTCGAAGTGGCTTCTCTGAAGATAATTTAGGAATACATCTACGAATTCAGTTTAATAATCGAAACTTTGGGAAAACCGTCGTTGGTGAGCATGAAAACAAGGATAAAAATGAAGAAGAGGTTGAAGAGGAAGTTGAAGAGGAAGATAAAGAAAAAGATGAATATTAGATGTAAATGTTTGCTATTAATAGTTTGAAGTGATACAAATGAATCTAAAATACATACAATATATGATATGATATGCCTATATAAGTTAAGTGAGAAAATAAAGTGTACTATACAAAAATAAGATACCGCATCAAACTGCATAATTTGGCATTTGTTTTTGCATCAATTTTTAGTGCAATGTTGCATAATTTGAGACGGCTTAATGATGACTAATGGAATGTTCGTGCTTTTCCGAAATCAAATTGTGTATTTTCATGTGCCAAAGAATGGAATGGAGAATTCTATAGGCCTTAAATGAATTAAGAAGGTTTCAACTCTTTGGTTCCTCCTACTCAATATACATATCTACCTAATTTTATTCCCAAATGTATGTCCCAACCCCAAATTCGAAATGTAAAACCTTCAATCACAGCACTGTGACAGGGATGATCATAGAGCTGGAAAAAATCATGTTGAAATCTGTCAGGTATGAGAGACATGTCCGTGGCGTTTTCCTTTTTTGTATTAATCATAGGCTATTTTTTATTCGCTGGAGATAAATTGACAAGAAGATGATGATAATATGATACTGCTGTGTCATCATCATCTCATAATGGTAACCGAATATTCTTCATTATCAAATGTTAGAGGGATGCGTTTACTAATCCTAGTATTTAAGTAGGCTCATCATGATTCATGATTGAAATATAAAAATATCGCGTCAGTCATAGCTTTTTTCTGTTTAATATTATGACTTACAATTAGATTTGTATTAGTTTGGGTAGTAGCTTTTCTGTACGATTGATACAAATTGGACTTGGTTGAAATCGCTCCAACTCGAGCTCGTTTCAGCCAAACCAAACCAACCTAGTAAACAATTATTAATGACACGTTTTTGGAGAACAAAAAATAAACAAGTATCAAGTTGGACTTGATTTCGGATTCCATACCTTTTTTACGAGTCAACGACGTAGTTAGCAAAGACACATTTTCACTTTGACTATACCATTTTTAGATTAGCATATTTATTTACATTTTTTGCCAAGGCTTGTTTGGAAATACCGTCAGGAAAATCCACCCAGTTCACTACATGGAATAAATTTACGAAGTTTGTGAACGATGAAGCAAACATGCGGCAATGAGTACTCTAAAATTTAAGCAGCAATTCGTATTCCAGTTGGTAGTAGGATTTTGGTATTTGATATTCCTACAGTAGAAGTATAAAGATTGCTAATTGCGTGGACAGGTAAATAAATGATCCAAAATCTTTTGCATACACAATGTGCGTTCTGGCACTCTTGTAGAAGCTTACCTATAAGGAGTATGGAAATTTTGACGTGATGATTTAATAACGTCAGCAATAGTTGCAAACATGCGAACGTCTAGAGTGAAGTGGGCTGTGACAATGTTGAAAATTTAGTTTAGCTGAGCGGGGTATGAGCCAAGATTACTGATTAAGATCAGCAAAAATTAACTTCGTAATATAATACAATGACAGCTTTCGTCAACAGTGGCTTATGTCACAGTCACGAATCATTTCTATTTTCTAGTCAACGATTGGGGGCGTCCAGAATACGGCTAACTTCAAATTTTGAACATCAATTTTAAAATTACTTTCCATTTCGTTATTCAAAATGATAAGAACTTCCGACAGGATCATTATATCCTTGAGACTTGAGAAGATCCTGCGATGTCATAATAACAATAGCGCTATGTAACTTATTCTGCTCATCCATTCATTAAATGAGAGACGCGCTCCTTCCGTCCTACCCACTATGCTGTAGCTGGTACCTACCGCATTGGAATTCACCGTCGCCATTCTCAAGATAATGATGGCAGATGAAAAGAGGTGGTTCCCTGTATTGCATAGCCAGTGAATAATTTACCTTCCTAAATTATTTAAGATGCAACCACGCAATTTCGTGTTTACGCTATTTACCTTCACATTCTTCGTTGCTCCTTTCAGTGCACTTTGATCATAAATTTATAATAATCTTATAAAAACCCACCCACAAGACGCATCCCTAACTCATGCTCGCCTTTGTAGGATAATTTTGTAAAGGAAGAGTTTCTTGAAAGAAAAATAGAGGAGAGGGAACAAGACTTTTGACAGAAAAGGTTTTTCAGTGTCTCTAAAGAATATACCTACGTTAAAAGATCATGCAGGACGGAAACTCTTTTGTTGCTTTTTAATCTTATCCATGGAATTTCGGATGATTTAAGATCCACTTGTCTTTGCCCACTTTTTAAATGTACCTTGAGCTGGTTGCATTGTTGAATGTAAGACATGTGCGGTATTCGTTTATCGTATTATTTACGGTGAAAGATTTATTTAAGTTGAGTTGAGTTCATTTATCAAACAATTACTCCAGCATTGGTCTGGGCTGGTCAGCGAAGCTCCTACACAATTGTATTCTGCTTTGGAGATTTAGTATGGCTGATGAATAATTGCAGTAGATCATAATGAAGATTAAAAACTTGGACCAAGTACGAAAATAGTTTTGATGTGCATTATGGCAGCGTGCGTTCTATGAAAATGATAATAACATCATATTTTGTAGTATTAGCTTTGCATGCCCGAAAAAGAATGAATCAACATTGTTCATGGGAGGATATTTTTAGATTGCATTTGAGCGATTGCAGAAGAGTCTTGACGTAACAATACATAATACCTAGATTAGATAAGATTATTGTAAACCTGCATTACCGTTTCAAACTAAACGAGTTACTTTTAACACAATTCTTGGAGTGATTAGTTGGACCACCCTACAAGTATTAAACTGTGATGCAAGATATAACTTTATAAAATTTAAATTCAGGGACCCTGTTCTGCTAACATCAGATAAGTACTTATGCATACATGAATAGTTGATGAAGGGTGTTTGGTGGTGTGTTTTCTGATGTCCGCTCACTTTGCCAAAATTCCAATCATCTTAAACAAGCAAGCACGAATAGGCTAATGTAGTCAAGTCAAATGTCTAAATTAAATTGACTTTTAATACCTGTTATATTGCACCCTTTCGATTATCCATCAGGCTAGTCATATTTTATTAGCATTTCATATTTTAAGTGCGAGATGGACAAGAAAATTCATTTGCGTGTAATTATGTTAAAATAACAATGACTACATGATTTCATTGACTGTAATTCAAGATCAGCAATTTGTTTTCTATGCGCTGATTCTGTATTCAGGACGAGTATGCTTTCTTATTAGTACTTTAATTGCTTTTCTGATGGTTACATTACGTTTATTCAAATTGTAGCTGATTTATGCTAACATGCAAAATTCCAAACGATGATGCAATCCAACCTGAAAAATGAAGGCTATGGTTAAAATAATGGCTAATTATCAGCGTTAAAATGTTATTACTTTCGTTTCGAGGTTGTGCACTTGCTTATTATTCATTAGCATGATATTTACTGCATTACTCGCATGGAATGGTGTACTAAACCAATCATGATTATGTATTTGAAAAAATGCTCAATTATTTTTACATAATTGTGGTGAATAAGAAAACAAGGAGTGGATGAGGGTGTTTCAGTCTTCAGCGGGCGGATGAAACTTGAAGGTGTACATGTCTATTGTCGATAGCAGCCCCTGTCTCAGTATATTATTTCAGATTGAAATCCAATACTCCTTGACAGTCACTTCATGCCTGTTCCAATTCCTTACATAATCAATCAGATAGTCAGGAACAGCGTGTGAAAATTCTGTTAGGATACAACAATCCAATCCAATGTCGATTGCCAAGATGGAAATCACACAATAGCAAAAACGTGTTCGAAGTCCATGTTACTTACGTACACATGAATTTCCGCTTAAGGCCTCCAGTCTCCAGTCATTCAATTCAGCATCGTTCGGTAATAGAATTTCACTCTTATCGGATTGAATTGTAGGCCTATCGAAAATCTAGCAATCCAGGAGAGAAATATTTTCTGATGCGTGAAAATCGATCGAATCAGGCTGTATTGTTGCTGCCATTTTATTTTCACAGGTGTAAGCAACATTAAATTCATTGAATTGTCCTTCACTTTTTATGTTTCCTCATTCTTACTCACATTTCTGTGTCCCGAATAATCTTGAATAGGTATACATATATTATATCATCATGAATTTACTCAGAATTTACTGAGCAACAATGAAGGGTTCGCATTTTCATGCTTCACTGGGCATATCCTTCATTTTATCCAAAAAACCTTGTACGGTGTACACCAAGTATAGTCGGGGGATATGTCATGCCGTATATTTATAACTTCCTGGATGAAATATTATCTGAAATGCAGTTAGCCAACCTGTATTCAGTAAGTAATGCATGGATTTTGTACAAAAAAGGGAAGAGAAAATTTTCTCCTCTTCCGTGGCTCTTAGCTTATTGCTTATGTCGAGAGGGAGAAAGAAAGTGGTATACATGCCCTAAAAATATTCCATGGAGAAAACTATTCAAGTAGGAAATCTTTCCTTGGGTCTACCAACCTGGAAAAATGGAAGCCAGTGAAACTTGTCTTTTCAGCTCACGCACATTTGTAGTATGTGTGTCTAGCGGCTAAAATGCCAAGTCGGTTGTGTATATTGCTTAATAATAATGCTTATAAAAAGGGCTTAACAATGTACTGCATGAAAAATGGTTTCTGTTTGGCAGGTTAGCTTGCTTCAGCTTTCCCCGTAACATGGCCGAGGAGTAAGATAAGGAAGAATTGAATTGAGATTTTCATTTACTGACAAATACTTGGGAAACTGGGGTTGGGTTGATTCATTTCACTTTCATAAAGGATGGATATCTTAAGAATAAGAAGGAGGCTTGAAAAATATGAAGTGGGCTAGCTGATGGGGAAACGGAGAGCTTGTAGTCATGAGATAAAATTGGCGATTGAGCCAGTGAAAGGAGTGGGTCTGGAGAGAAAATGAACGGATGAATGAAATGTTTTAGTAAAAATATACATTGATTTCGTATGAATAGCAGCAGTATTTCATTGTACTCGTGTCGTGTCGTCTATCAGTCTATATTTAATGCATTTCTATTTTCAATACATATAGCTCATTTCACTTCACTCATTTTTATATTACTTTTTAGTTCCGTCTGCACATCACTTACTGCCTTTGCAAATTTAGAAGCATAATCACAGTTTTGGAATAAAATTATTAAGCAGACTTGTATATTGTTTGGCATATTGCAGCAAATCTTTTTATAGAGCGTATATTTTAGGAAGGAAACGAAAAACAGTGAAGCCTTTTTATCAGGTATTCTATCTAAAGTCTAAACTCCGTGCCTTATCTCATGGTTCCATAAATCCATAGCAAAAGGCATACATAATATCTAGGTAGCTGCCAGGGGTTTTCGTGATTCGAATTTGGAATATCTCATGCTCCATCCCTCTAGATGGTGATTATACAATGAGGTGAAAAGAGTTCAGACGGGTACTCATATTTCTCCGGTAAGCAGCTAAAAAAATTGGAACATGAGCGATTTAGCTTCTTTACCGGTGTGAAGTTTTATAATCGCTTTACTTCAGTACAGCAAAGGCGTCTGCGGCTGGGGTTGATTTTTAAAAATAAACGACCGGGGAACAGGGAAGGATAACATGACATCGTAAGCATAAAGTGATAATAATCATAATGATTCTGATTATCCTCCGTTAAAAACAAGTTGACATTTTTTGCTCAAATTTGTGTTGTATCTTTTATAACCCTTTTAAGCTGTGAGTGTGCTAGTTTGTCCAAATCTTCGATCTCAAGGAAGCAGGGGATGTTGAGGAGGATTTCGAAACCACTTCACGATGTATGTAGGTATGCAACTTCCTTCAAGACACGCCAGCTCAGCTAACGCCCTTCATTCATGAGGTTTGGTTTGCCATCCAAACTTTTCGGCCAATATTCTAATGACATGGCATGAATGTAGGTCTGTGTGATTCCGGCTTAAAAAGAATAGCGAGCTCAACCTTCCTATCCATGTATCTCTCAGGTGTTTTGAATATTTTCCCTATCTTCTCCATCACTGTCTGATGAAAAAGGAAGGAAGTGTTTTTTAAGTCCGGTATTACAACAAGAACAAATACGAGTAGGAGTAATAATAATGGTTCACAAAAAAAAGAGAAACAAAAAGTTGAATATCGCAAAGTCAGTATACTACATTAGGAAGCGGCATTATATCATCCATCTACCCACCCATCCCATCAATTCATCTTTTCCCTTATTCAAACAACCTCTTTTCGTACTTCTTTCAAAAAAAAACAAAAAAAGATCTGGGGTACACGCGCTTTGCGAACGAAATATGTAGGAAGGAAAAGGAAGTAAGTTGAGCAAGCCACCCAGTCAGCATGCATAATATCTTAAACCCATCTCATCTCTCGAGATAGACAAGTATACATTGTAGTCCCACACGAGAGAGTAAATTCTACTTCCGTAGAATAATTGATGAAATCCTAAGTTGGGAAGGAATGGGAAGCGAAGTAGAAAGAAAAAAGTTTTCTTCTTTTGTTTACTTTATAAGTAAAGATGGGTAATTTGTTTCTTCCATGAAACTATTGTGAGGCTAATAACATGAACTTTTCCCAACCGCATTGAAATTCAAGGAGGAAACATCCACTTTAGCTTTCCTTCTTCCAAGTATGTAGGCATCTTCATATAATGTATTCAATTTTCGTTCCGCAATTTTATTTAGAATTTTCTGAGGTTATTTGGAATTTTGGGATGGAAACCCTTCCGGATTGGGTAGTCGGATACTTTTAAAATCTTTTACAAGAAATATCATTTGGATTCCTGTCGGGCTTCTCCTTTTTTGCGAACTGTTGAGCCGTTGTGATACATGATCTGGCACAAAGATAACCACATGCCTAGTCGCTCTCGGAGGGATATAAAGTATATGGATAAGAATGACCTACAAAAATGCCCTTTGAAGATTTGAGCACAGCAATAAATATTATGATGATGATCCTTTATTGCAGCTTTTGAATGCGTTAAACCTTCGCGAATCCTTTACCCGTTACTTCCTTTTTTGCAAAGAGCAAAGGCATACGGAGAGTGTTCGGATATTAGGTCATCACCACTTTCACCACCGTTTTTAACCCGACCTTCCCATCGAGTTATGGTTTTCTCCTGCTGGAGAAAGTGTTTTTCAAACGGATATGATATGGAATAGAAAAGTTCATGACCCACATGCCTACTCTAAAATTCCAGGGATGGAGTAATTTTTGAAGGATTCTCATACTACTCATGTTCAACTTACAATAATAATACATCATCTGCAAAACTTGAGCAAAACAATGCAAGGCGGATATGATTTATCATCATAAGATGACAACAACAAGGAAGTGAGTTTTTCATGCATGATGTAAGCTAACATTTTCACATGATGATCCATGATCCCCGTGTAAAACAATATAAAGAAGTGGAGTAGTAGAGTATTAAATGCCATTCTTTACCTTTGCTAAGCGCTTTTTAATCCCTGAAAAGGGTTATTTGTTCATAGAATGTTTTCAGTAAAAATGAGCTGCTACATCCTCTTCTTCAGACTAGGTATAGACCGCTCCTAAACGCTTGTTGAAAGAACAAAAGAAAAGAAGTACGTGCTGGGAAGGAGCAATTCATGCCACATCAACATCATCATTACCTTTGCCAAAAAACAGTCCAGCTGGATGCATGCTAAAACTTTGGAAAATGTAGGTAAAAAATCCAGGACATGGACTTACACAAAGAACACTGGTGCACACCTTCCTTTCGCTCAGTAGTGTGCTATATGCTGCCTACGCTCATATCAAGGAATCTGGCATGTGAAGGTGCACCAGTGTGGGTGGGTAAAGTAGGTAGAACTTGAGAAAAGAAATTGGAAAATTGTTAAAAGTGCTGCGAGTTGAAACTGTAACGCTTCACTTTGCAAAAAAAAGAGGAAAGGAAAGGGAATTTTTGCTCTAGTCTTGTCTTTACCATGGGCTATGTGAAAGTATGTAGTATGGATGGAGGTTATACGTTCAGGACAGCTGAGACTTGAATTGAAACTAAAAGTCTACATGTCAAGCTTTCCTATTAAGCTGCCTACTTTTTTTCCACACATCCACAGGAAAAAAAACTTGCGTTACTTGTACTACTGACTACTACTCGAGAGTATGACCCAGTTTTTAAAAAGATTTTTTATGTCTTTCAAGAAAGAGCATCCATTTCTCTTCCAGTTGTTGCTAGATACTTCACAGAAGGGGCAGGAGGATGCATGCAGGAGAGTTTCGTAAGGATGTACAAAAAAGCGAAAAGGAGGATTAGATTGTCTCTTAGCCATGTCCTAGCCCGAACAGGTTTTTCTCATGATTTCCTATTTCCTGTACCACATTTTTCGCAGTTCTCCTTTATATCCCTTCGTTCTGCATCAGTTGTTGTCGGTGTTGTTTCCTCCACGCCACGGCCGGGCCGTCGTATCCCGATACATAGATCAGAAGGGCTAATCCGTCTGTGGTCCTAGGTGATTGTTTTTACTGTAGGCTACTGCGAAAGATAAAAAAAATCTTTTGATCGGCCAATATAAAAGTGTTTTATTGACAAGGAATAAGGAGGGAAGGAGTCTGTATCAGATGTAGAGAAGTAGTTGCTACAACTATTACCTACCTACCTATCCAGTTTTGCCCAAGGATAAATAAGTACATCCATCCATACCTTATAAACTGGTCTGGTCTGGTCCTGCCGGTTTTGATATCGTTGTTTCTTTGCTCCTATATTTATATTGCCACTTTCCTTACAAAATATACACAAGTCAAAACAGAAGACAAGGGAGCCTTGCATACTATCGTACCTACTTCCATTACATAACTCCATAACACTGCTACTTCGTATAGTTGCAGGCATGGGAAAGGGCTATTTCCTTGTTTTGACTGTTCTTTTGTCTACTTCTTCTGATGTTCCCTTTTGATCTAGCTTTTATTGATCCTGGAAGTAGCGTCACGGGACTTTTATCTGCCAGTTTCTCTTCTTCACTCACTATCCTTCTTCTTTTACCCATTCCATGCTGGGAAGGAATAAAAAGATGCATGCCACCACTCGATATTTAGTGTGACGCTATTTCTTTTTCTCAATCCTGTAACAAAAAAAAAAGAATGAGAAAGGAAAAAAAGTGCGTTGTTCCTGGAGAATAAACGAGAAAGAAAACTTTTTCCTGTAACTTTTTGACTAGTTATGAACGCGTAAATAGAATGATGTGCCGCTCTATAGCTCTGCTCCGCTAACTACCGAGGCAGCAAGTCCTATTGTCGTAGATTGTTTTCTTTCTCTCTTCCCAAAAAAGTGAGGAAAATAAGGCCAATTTCTTTCCTCTTCTTAAACGCTTTTTTCTACCCGTTTGACCCTTTCCATGTTGCTACATATGTTGTGTCTCATAAAAAGTAAAGGAGAGAGGAAAAGGGCATGAAAACGACCAAATAAGGGCTGGCTTCCTAAATGACATACAAAAAAGATTGTGAGTTCCTCCATTATATTCTTGGACAAAAAAAAAGAAGATGGTAATTACCATTCTTTGTGAGAATCTTTTTTTTTGTTGCTTGTGTTATCCCTCGTGCCCTCTTGCAAAATGAAAGGAGGAAGAGTCAGCCTTAGATTACCATATTTTTTAGAGTTAAATAGGGGAAGAGCCTGGCTGAGAATGAGTAACAGCTCTAGAGAGAAGGAAACTAGAGAGAAAAAACTGAGAAAAAGAAAGCCAGAGATAAATTAAACTGCATGAAAGGAGAATTTTTCCCTGCTCTTGTATATACAAAAACATCACGTCAGGATAAGAGATTCCTGAAAGAAGACAGGAACATACATTACGATTATGACAATGACAACATTCTTTCCGATCTGGCTAGACTTATATGGTAAGCATGAATAAGGATTTTATGGCCCATGAATGATTACTCTAAAAACGCTCTTGTTGCATGTCTTTCATAATTGGATATGAATAGGGAGAAAAGTTATGGCGGGGTTCGTATGTGAATTGAGAATGATGATGGTGGTCCCAGTCCCAAGTCCCTCGTTCTCTAATTTTTTTTCAGCTAATTTTAATACTGATAAAAATGATGGACTTATGAACTAGCAGGAACTCGTAAAAAGTAGGTTATCATAATAATACTCCGCAAGAGTCTTCAGCAGGCATGGCCAAATGCGGAAACATCCGTACTTACAGCAGGTATAGATATGTAGGTATTTCATATTAGCCAAATTCTTTATTACCAGAAGCGAGTGGTTCCAAAATAGCAATGAGATTTATGCACGTGCTATTTATTTAGCACGTGAGATCAACTGTCCGTCAATTGTCAGTGTTGGAATAAGCC
>JAQGAI010003497.1:0-10672 GCA_034696905.1 Lepidocyrtus violaceus
GTAAATACATAATACCAATACCCATCATCACCCTGTCATCAATCAATTCTACACGGCATGAGTGTGGCAAAAATGTGTATAATTGTAACGAGCGTTAAAAATAGGTTTACCGTGCACCACCCAAGCCAAAAAAAAATATGTGTAATAATTACAGGAACTGGTGCAGTGGGCTAAGAACAATGAATCTAAAACAGATGTAGACTAGGTGAGTTATAAAAGTCAATAATTAGGAAAAGCCCACCATTCATTTATAGTCCATTACTGAGGACAACAGTGTACTATTGTGAGTTCCCGTTCCCATCCAGTAGAGCAGATCGGCAAAAACTGTCATTGTTAAGGTTGTATGCAAAGAGTTCACCCAGGGAGTTGAAGTGAAAATCTAAAAAAAATGAAATTATTTGAACTGAAACTGTGTAGTATAGGTGTGGGCATACTTGTGATAGCGCTCCATTGGGTAAAATAATAGAGTTATTTAAAAAATATTGCGAATTCGTGTGATTTTCTTAACGAAGTTTATGGGAATGAAATGTCATTTATGTTTTTGTTTCCATTGTAAAGAGCTGCATTGTTGCAGAAGATTATGGCCTGGAGGAGGAGGACGATAGCAGTTTTGAGTTCAGCAACCCACGCCAATTGCGAGCTCTGACACCGGAAGAGGAGGCCCTTGCCAACGATGCAAGGGCTCACATCGCAAAAACGATTGAAAACAATCTTGTCCGTGTACGTATTTTGCGTTGGGGGGAGACAGAGGGCATGGATTGGGTTTTTATGTGAAGTCTGAAATAATTTAGTTTTTCTATTTTTTCAATTTTTTTTAGCTCTTTGCAGTAATATCAGCAAGGGGAAGTAGTAGGCAACCAAGACAAGATGATGATGACGAAGACATTGCATCAGTCACCCCAAATCCTAATGTGCTCCCGCAAGTTGCCCAAATTCTGGGAGCCATTTTCTCTGGAAGTTTGAATATAACGAGAGTGGCAGACCAGACATTCGGGCTAGTCCCGAACATTGTAAGGACCCAAGTAGCCGGCTTGGTAAAATTACTGACAGGGGAAAATATGGAGGCCGGAGCAACAACGATTTCAACCGCCTCGGCAGCACCCGCTACCACCCCACCTCCACCGGTTGTTGTAACGAAAGCACCACCAGTCTATGTACTGGAAGCTGCTCCTCAGCCCAGACCCACGGTAAGCGAAGCAGTTATCGTTGAAGCAGGAAAAGCAGTGGAACCTCCAGCTAAAGCAACAGAGCCCGTTTCAGAGGCAGCTCTTCAGGCTGCTCAGCAAAGTAACAATGCGACAAAGGGAAAGTACAGGGTTAGGACGAGGACAAAGGTGACATCCTCCACCACCGTCCGAACCCTTTTGGAGGATGATGAAATTGAAAAATTGGAAGAGGACATTAGACGCGCTGCAAGAGCATACGAACCATACGTTAGGAATAAAGATCCCCGAGGTTTCATCGATACATTCAGACAGGTTTTTGGGAGGGTGGATTTCAACATGACCGATATTAACACCGCCGTTCCCACCATATTCAAAGGAGCTCGACGAGCCTTCCAGGTTTTGGACAATCTGGGAATTCTGGATGCAAATGATCTTCTAGACGAATTGGGTCTGCCGAATTTGTATCCGGAGAGGGAGGAGGAAGAGGAGGAGGAAGAAGAGTAATTGTGCAAAATAGCTAGTACCTATCTTAATTTATATATTTAGTTTTAAGCTAGATCCATGTATTAACAAATTCTTTAATCTTTAGTGGAAATTAATAAAATTACGTTGAAAGAATGGCCTAGTATCGGAGCTTGACCAAAGCAAACGATTCATTTTCAAGTCATACAAAGCACAACTAATTAACACATGCAATTAGAACGCATTTACTTTTCTACTTTATTGTATGGGATTCATTATTAATAGTAATATGTGGACCATGCATATTCCATACAATTTTCATGTCCCACAATGGGCACAAGTTCACCAAAGATAATTATTCACGATTGGTTTAATTTTGTTGAGCATTATCAAATAACTGCAAATAGATCGAATTTAGTTTGAATGATTTAATAAATTATAAAAAATACTTTCAAACATATAGGCGGCAAAATTGAATGTAAGACGCATACAATGGAATTCTTGCCCTATAAATTCCGAGGCTATTCTATAAAAAGTAAGGTTGCCTAGTCAAGTGAAAGCTAAGCAATTTTGATGGATGGGAAAGTAGGTTAGTTTCCCATTGTGGCCGTCATTTGCCACTATTATCATATCTGATCTGACGTATTTATGAAAGGAATTTGGGATCTCTTTAGATTCTTTGGATGAATCATATCATCATGGACTAACATCATCATTCTAAAAATTGATTCAGCATTTGCCAATACAAAATTCCTTTACATTAAAGTAAGGTTCTTTCTTGCAGATAACTTCAGAACTGACTTTTACAGTTACGTTGAAAGGGAATTGGGGGGCATGTTTTAGTAAAAAACAGGAAGTTCATATACTCCAACAAAACAAATGCAAATCCGAGGGGAAGGAAAGGAGTGTGTTTATGGTTGACGATCATGAAAAAAGTGGCCAGCAATGAAATTTTTTGACAGATTTTTCCAGTGTGTCTGGTTTTTGGAGAGAACAAGAAGAGTTCTTATTCCGACATGTCATGTCGTGTCATTTTACTAACGTGAAAAAAATTAGCAGATGTTTGCAGATCCCCTGCTGCCTCTATCCCACTTTATATTCCATTGGAATTGTCAATTACCGATGGTCGCACCCATATGGGGTAATGTATAATTCATTCACCCTAGAATTTTCCATCAGCTTGCTAGCCCAAATGACAACCCCATTTTCACAAAACTAATAGAATATTGGTTTTATTGTTATCGTTATGTCCACTCTGCTTTGACATGTCGGCTTGCCCATGGATTAATGGACCGTTCATGAGATGAGTTATATTTATCCATATTATATACCTACACGATGAATGAATGACTGCTGGGCGATAGCTGGAAAGATTTTTGCGGTTGAAAAACGCAACGTTGGCAAAGTGCATAAAAAAAATCTCGCAGGCCAAACAATGCATCGAGTGAAAGATGAGGGCGAAAGAAAAAAACGAGTTCCTGGTCCCGTTTCAGGCCTCCATGAATATGTATTGGAGTTGGGACATGTATGGCTTTTATATTGGAGTTGTGAGCCAACTAGAAAAAAAATATCGTTTTGAGGAAGCGCTGGACTGAGCCGTTGTCTGTTCACTAACAAGACGCAGTTTGTGATTTGCTGCGTCTCATTCATTTGTTAAATATAGTGGTTTTGAATTGCATTAGGCATGGGGACGCCATCTACGACAATATGGAGGACAGAAATTTCCTCTTCCCTCACAATCTTCCTCTTTGCAACCGTCTTATTCCAAGCTGTAAACTTGTCCGACGGTCAGCATTTTAACTCGTCGATGGACGATAAGACGTACTTGAATCACTTAGAAAAGGAAATTGAAGTGGAAGTCAATCAGTCCAAGACAACCTTCTACAAACAGGCTCAGTTGCTGGATAACGTTGCTCGTCAGTTTGTGGCTGCTCAACTGAAAGAAAATCTTTTCATTGTATGAATGTTACCATCATCAAATAATATGTTGTTTAAAATGGAAATGTGTGTTGTACTTTTCATTCGGAGAATATACTAACGGTAATTGAAATTTTAGGCTCTACGTGTGTTAGCAGAGAAGGAATTGGAGGAGTTGAAAAGGAAGGAAGAAAATGGTGAAAGTGTGGTCAACGGAACTACGACGGAGTCTCCACTCGTGTCCCCCACTACAACGGCTCCCCATAATAGGACAAAGAGGCAGGATGATGGTGATGAAGATGGAGATGACGGGGATGGTGCTGCTGGGGGAGCGGCAGGTGCGGGCGGAGTTGCACTCAGGCCAACAATTCCTCCGCAAATCGGACTTCTTCCTCAGGTGCATATTTAGATAAAGACTGAAACTTTCTGCTGTTGCATCCCAGTAAAATTTTTTTAATGCAATTATTTTCAGGTAGCAAATTTGATTCGAGTTGTGTTTGGTGGAAATGGGCAACTCTCGCAAGTGAACTTGACTATGTATGTTGCATCAGCTTCGAAGTTGCTTCCAAGGCCGGTAGGAAATCAGGTTCTTGGGCTGGTTAAGATCCTTACCAATGCTCAAGGCAATCCCAATCGAAATTCCTTTACTACTCCCAATCCACTACTTGCAGGTGTGGGAATATTGTTACTGATTATCAACTTGCCCCGTTTTTAAATTTCAACATTTAGTGATGGTCGTAACTTTCTTTCTTTATTTTTATAGGCCAGCTTCCTGCAGATTTAAATTTAAAATCACCTGCGTTGGCTGGTCTAACTCAAGAACAGGTAAAGATAATCGGCGGAAACATGAGAAAATTATTAATTGATTAAAAAAATGTTGACAGACTAACGGTACCATAAAAAAAAATCTTTTCAGCTCCTGGCACTAACGTTAGCCCAAAACGGTGGACTGAATGGCCTGAGTCCCGAATTGCTAAATAGTTTGGGCATTAATCTGAACGGTTTGCAAGGAATACTAGCAGCAGCTGCTGCAAATCCCGCAGGTGCAGGTGGGGCAGGTGCTGGAGGGGCAAATGGTGCCAATGGAATCGGGGGAGCTGACGCTGGTGGAGCCGGTGCTGGAGCAGCTGGCGCTTTACCAGGGGGACTAACTGAAGTTGAGCTTGCATATTTGGCGGCACTGGGTGTGCCTGGCGTACCCAACATCGCGACCTCCCCAGCCCCTCAGCGATCTACCAGGAAACCTCGCCCCAATTACGGCTCACACAATAAACCTACAAATCAGGAGAATAACAATAGTAATAATAATTTCCAGCAGCAGTTCCAACCCCAAACCACTTCCTCTCAGCCAATATTAGAGGAGCCATTATTCGCGGCGCCAACACCTTCTCCAGTATTTAATATTCAGTCAAGACCAAGACCCAGCTACAATGTTCCAAATCCAAACCCTCAGTTTTCTCAGTCAGATAAGGATTTGCTCCCTCTCAATCTTAACCCTAACAAGCAAACGCTTTCTGAAATTCAGCAACATTTGCTAGCTCTAAATTTGCCAAAATACCAAGAAGCACCTCAATCGGCCCTTCAGCCGCCTTCAGTTTTTGGAACTAAGAATAATCTTCCGATTCCCATCGACAATACTGGATTACATCAAAACGCTGCCCAGTCTCAACTCAACCAACAAATCAATCACCAATTGAATCAATATACCCAAAGCATTTTGAATGCACAGCCAGGATTAGCGGGAGCGCTTGGACAACTGAACCAGCAGCAACTTCACCAACAGCACATAAACCAGCAGCTTAATCAGCAACTAATTAATCAGCAGCAATTAAATCAACAGCAACTAAACCAACAGCAACTCAACCAGCAGCAACTTAACCAGCAGCAACTCAACCAACAGCAAGTCCACCAACAGTTGAATCTTTATAATCAAAACAATCAAAATTTGCAACAATCCAATAATTTCAATGCTGAAGCAGTTCAGGGGCAAAATGAGAATAATGCTGTAAACCAAGCCAATGCCCAAAATACTGGGGCCCAACCACAACCACAACAGCAACAAACCTCTGGAAACAAAAACAGGCGTCCGTTGACGCCAGTGGAACAGGAGCAAGCTAAATTGCAAGCTGAGCAGCTTCAATACCTGTTGGAGCAGGAAAAACAGAAGCTTCAAGAACAAACTGCTACCAAGCAAGTTTTCCAAAGTCAGCAAATCCAGTCACTGGTACAGCAGAACCTTTTAACGCCGCAACAAGCCCAGTATCTTCAACAATTGCAATCAAATCAAAAACCGTCCTTCCAAAACGAAGGCCAATCCCAGTATCAGATATCCAAACAACCGGGTTTGGCGCAACAACAATCGGGTCTTGGACAGCAACAATCGGGTCTGGGACAGCAACAATCGGGTCTGGGACAGCAACAATCGGGTCTGGGACAGCATCAGTCGGGTCTCGGACAGCAGCAATCCGGCCCCTTCCAATCGCAGCAAAAGTTTCAGCAACAATTACTCCAACAGCCGCGTCGCCCTAGCCCACCACCGAACAATAACAACATTGACGAAGAGGACTCGGAAGAGGATGACAGCGACTTTAGAGCCAGGGCTAGGCAACTAAACATTTTGCAAAACATTTTCCCTGCAATTTTAGGAGGCATAAACCGAAACAATAATAATAACAACAACCAAAATAATAATAATAACAACAACAACCAAAATAACAACAATTACAATAATAACAACAATAACAACAACAACAATGGTGAGAAAGAGCATATACGATTAGCTAAATGCAAATTATCTTATTCTGCAATTTGAACATTTTCATTTTCGTGATTTTTTATGTTTTCTTTTGCAGGCCAGCAATTGCAAAACAATGTGAGCCAACCTGGAAATCAGGGAAATGGAACAGTGTCACCAAATGACCCCAACGGCAACAATAATAACAACAATGGCAACAATAACAACAATCAGAACCAAAGTAATGGGTTTGACCTGCAAATGTTCGCCATGAACCTTGGCAGAGGGATAAGTGACGTAGTGAGAGTAATGCCAGATCTTTTCAGGGGTGCAAGAGAAGGGCTTCAGTTGATTCAAGCGCTCTCCTCCATTCTCAGAGCATTCCCTGGATTAGCTGATGCTCTTCCTATTTAAGAACCGATTTTAAATTTTATACATAAGTATATAATAATAATAAATTGGATAATAAACCGAATTGCAAAAACTGATAAAAATAGTTTTCACTAACTTAAAAAAAGACATAAGGATGCATCTAATCGTTAACTAAAAATCTGCCTAAATTGCCTTCACTCCGAAGAAAACAATAAAGAAAAAAAAACGAAAGTGCAAAATATGTCACACGACTAACTTTGATATATAAATCCGAAATGCGTTTTATGCAAATCCAATACAATGGGATGCTAATTAGTTGGCAACGGAAAAACACTTTTGAGATTTTGCGTATTAAAACATTTTTAGCGCTTTATTCGTTATAAGATTAAAATGATATCACCATTGATTAATTTCAGGAGTTATCAGAAAATTAAAATATTTAAATCATACTTATTCACTTGACATTACCGATATGTATCAACTTTTTTTCTTAAATTCCCGTAGAATACTAGTCCGCGTTACACCGACTTCATATTTTAAAACTTTTTTCATTCGAAATTACACATGTTTTTAAGCATTACTGCAGAAATAAAACTAAATTATATTATAAAAGTTACACACAAATTATACTTTGAAAAGTTTTTTTTCAAACTTGACAACTATCCAACACACATTTTTGAAATTGCTATGGAGAAAAGAAAGTTTTGAATTAAAGTTACAGTTAAGTAATTAAAAGAGTTACATTACTATTACACGAGAATAGATTGCGAAGTTCCATATACTTGAGAATGAAACTCATTCCTTCAAGCAAACTGTGCGAACGATGGCTTCAGTGACGCTGTAAGGATCACAGTTGGATGATGGTCGCCGATCCTCCAAATAGCCCTTGCCTAAACAGGTCAAACAAACAGCAGGCGTATTAGATTTGAATTTAATAAAATCCACTAAACAACACATCCAATGCCCGATCACGTAGTCATTATTGAGCGGAGTGTGCATAGAAAACACAGTTAAGATAGGTTTATTATGTTCTGATTATTATTGCATTCCGTCAATTAAGCTCTCATTTTGGTTTTGCATATGAATCACATCACCCATATTCCACTTCCAATTCATGCAAATGAACTTTTAAACTGACTAGAATGTGCGTGACATGCATAATATCATGGCATTTAAGAATCATCCTAAGCTTACCTTCATCAGCACAGCTTCTGGGGATCCGAATGGAACATCCCCGATTAGCAATTCCTGAGACAGTAAAAAAAATGTGGAAATTAGTAGGAGGAAAGTTATGAAATTAGGTACTTTCAATGCGAGAGCTTTTTTATTTAGCACGGCAAACGTTACCAGCACTGAAGTCGTGAATGGAAGAGGTCTCATGATGTCCAGTGAGACGACGCTCATTGTCCTTCCCCTGCTTGGGATCATAAGCCTTGATGTGACGAACATGCTGCTTGGAGAGCCGCTCGATAGCTGCTTCGATAGCAGCCATCCCGCCGTTTTCTCGCATAGCCTGTAAAAATCATTAAAAAATGAGCAGCAGCATTATCGATTATAGATAATTTATTTTCATAATGTGGTTTAGATAAGTTTGACCAGACGGTAGTATTGAAGTAAAAATAGAAATTTGTGTTGGATAATTACCTGCGTGGAGAAGTTAGTGTGACATCCAGCTCCATTCCAATCCCCTGGGATGGGTTTCGGATCGAAGGTGATGACCACCCCGAATTCTTCAGCTACCCGATGTAAGATGTAGCGGGATACCCAAAGCTCATCCCCCATTGCGATACCCTCACAAGGGCCAACTTGATATTCCCATTGGGCGGGCATGACCTCAGCATTGGTTCCGCAGATCTTGATGCCAGAGTAGAGGCAAGCCTTGTAGTGAGCCTCCACCACGTCCCGTGCGTACACCTTGTTTGATCCAACCCCGCAGTAGTAAGGCCCCTGTGGACCAGGGAAGCCACTCTTTGGCCAGCCAAATGGATGCAAGTCCCGATCCAAGATTGTGTACTCCTGCTCAATGCCAAACCAGGGATGGTCCGCTTCCGCCTTTCCCATAACTTCCGCGCAGGAAGCTCTTAGATTGGTCTCAGCTGCAATGTTGTTGAACTTGAAGGTCTCGCAGAGAACCAGACGGTTGTTTCCTTGGAGGAACGGATCCTTGAAAATTGCTTTCGGGTAGAGGAAGACATCCGAGTTGGATCCCTCAGCTTGATAAGTAGAGCTTCCGTCAAAGTTCCACATCGGCAACTCTGTTAAATTAGACAAAATTATTTTAAAAAAATTAAATAGCTTTCCTGTGCCGACCGCAGATCAAATGCCACCACTTTTTAATTACAAACTGACTAATGTCCCTGGGGTAATGTAGTACAAATCACATACCTTCAACCGATTTTGGTACTTGATAAGCAGTCCGAGTTTTTGAGCGAAGATCCTCTCCAGTCCCATCGATCCAGATGTACGTCAACTGAGACAAGTTGTCATCCACAGTAAGGTTCATAAAACGGTCATAGACCGACTTATTAAGGGCCACTTTAGGTAACTCTGCCATTTTCAAAGAAGTCTGTTGACAGTCGTTAAAAACTAAAATGATAAAAAATCTTGTCTAGAAACTTGAAGTCTTTTTGTGTAAAATAAAATAGCTGCGAAACTTGGAAGAGACAAAAAATGACTAACTGTCTGACTGGCGAACTCCGAGGAAGTGAAGTGGTTTGTGGTGGGTAAGTCGAAGACGATGACTGAGACTGAGGAGGTTTTCCTGTAGACTTTCACTCTAAATATTTCTGTATTTGTTTGTCCCGTCCCGTCCGTCCTGTAAGGATATCGCTGTCGTCATCCAAAGTGTTGAGTAAACATCAAGGGGAAGATGCTCCTAATAAGTTATACGAACAAACGAAATTACGTTAATGAATAATTTGTGATAATTTGCTTCACGCGAAGTACAATTTTCAAGGTTTGGGTTCCCCATCCTAACCATTTGCATTTCACGTGATACGCTGCAATAATAGTAGTGTTGTTTATTTTATGGCCATTAAAACCGCACGTAAACCTATTGTCATGAATTGACAATTGAGTAATTGATTATGACAGACGCTATGTAATTCTGAACTGTTGGCTTATATTTGTTAATTGCTTCTTTAAAGGACGATGATGTTTCAAGTCAATGTCCTTTACGGTCGGTTCCGTTTAAACCTACCTAGACACATGCATACTATTTTGTACTACCTACCTACGCATAAAACATGCAGAATATATGCGGTATTAATAGTGAATGTCATCAATTAAGAAATCTCCGTGAAAACACTCCGATTGTTTATGCAAGCTTATGAAAAAATACTTCCTAGAACGAACCTAGTTCCAATTAGCACTGCACACAAACCAGCTCTTTTAGCAAGTCCTGAAAATCCGGGAATTCAAATGAATATGATGATGGGGGGAGCCCAAAAGTGGAGTAACTGAGACTGACCATGAAAGTGCAACAACAAGTTGCATAAATACCTAGTCCTATTCAGGAAGAAATGCTAATACCACTAAAAGTCATTTGTTTGTGACTTATGGAAAAGGAAAATAACTGAGGATGAAAGATGCGACAGTAGAGGATACGCCGTAGAAGATTATTGCTCTAAAATATTCATAGTACTGCCGAGTAAGGATAAGAAACAAGCATAATCTCACGTTTCCGCCTTTCTTCATTGGGTTTATTCGATAAGAAACAAAGATCCTGGCTAAAATTTCCATCATATCTCGCCGTCATTATTTATCATATCATGTTGTAGCTGCCTCATACACAAACTTATATGCATTGCGGTCCAGAATCAGGATTAACTTTTTGGCTTTTACGAGAAGTTTGTTATGAATCTGAAGTACAACAAATACACGTCATGAAATTTGGAATATGAACGGACAAAGACATTAAATGATGACACAAGACTGTGGTAAGTGGTAAATAATCTTGCTTAAGAAGTCGAGGAAGAGGGAAATTGTGATGATTTGTCCCAAGCAATATTATTTTTTTGAC
>JAQGAI010003498.1:0-10671 GCA_034696905.1 Lepidocyrtus violaceus
TATTTTCCGTGACACAAGTTATATATGATTCCGCACAGCCTTTCCCTTTGTGAAGAAAAAACAGATCGATAATCTTTCTAAAACCTTAACTTCCAGCTGACAACGCCAAATATATCTAGTTCACAGTCGCCAAGTGAAAGTCAATTCATTGGATTTAATTTTCCGTTTTTTGTTATTAAATTACACACACACGAAAACCCAGGTGCATCCCATGAGTTCCAATTTGTTTGCTAGTAGTTTCGTTAACTAATGTATGACATTTTTTATTAAGCTATTAAATGCCCAGGTTGTATTAGTCCAATTTTCTAAACGTGATTTTACATGTTCACTTCTCAGCCAGTTGTTTCGAGTGTTCCAAGATCATAAATCATTTATCTAATTCCAAATTTCGGCTTTGTGAAGAGTCTGGATTTTAATTTGAATTCATTGGAGATTATCAAATGATGATATGATTATATGCACGTCTCCGACTGACTCATCATCAGTTTCCATTTGAACAGAGAAATACCACATTCAATTCGCGAGAACGATTTACTATTAAGCCATGATAATAATAATTTGTAGGTAGTGAAAAAATCAAACTATGTAAATATGCTTGGGCTTGCTTCAGCAATTAAATCACAGCCACAACAAAACAAAAAACACGTTATTAAGGACGTTTTTATTATTGTTCATAATCAATCAGCTGCTTAATTACATCTCAACACAGTTTCTTTCAATTCCAAAATCCTTTTTATATATTTTCTCCATCCCAATTCTCCAGTCAAGTATACTGTTTCTCCAGTAAGGTGTGTAGTATCAGGTTTTAAAAATCAGATCAGATCAGATCAAGTTTTCTATAAATAGCCGATTTTTTCTCCTTGAAACAATGGAATGGGATAGACTCCAATCCAAAGTCCAAACCCCAACACTTTATACAGAGATGAGCACAATTTTCAATTCCAAGATGTTATCATTTTCAAGGAGGTCAAGTAATGTGAAATGGTCTCGAGAGGAGATAGAATGGAGTGAGTGAACATGAGCAGCAGCAGCAGCGCAGCGTTGATGTGAGAGATGTAGCTGGGCTGAAGTGAGTAATACGACTAGTGTGACTAGTGACCGTCTGCCTTAGTACTTCGCTCTCCCTGCCTTGCCTTCTTGCTATTCAACAAACCAAAAAGAGAAAAAAAAAATGTTTGTAGGTTCGCGATATAAAAGGGAAACCCTCTAACAAACCAACTGCACACTCTTTGTTGCTATATAGTCACTTCATGTCATTTATTGCATTGCATCTTATGGCAAAAGTCTGTCTGCGTCTGTATGTCTGTCTGTTTTCGGGGTGTTTAGTTTATTGGTTCACTTCTGCTATGCTATATTATGCTATGATTTGATGGCTCATGCTACATGCTCCAGCTCCAGCTGCAAAAATGTGGATGTTGTTGATTTGAACGTTGTTCATTCGTTCAGTGTATGAATGGAAATACATCCGTTATAATGGAGCATGTATGTATTGTTGGAAAATGCAACACACAACACAAAATAATCATTAACGTTTGGTTCGAAATTTACTAAACAAAATATATTATTTGTTCATTTTTTACTTTTTTCAGAACAAGAACATATTATTGGCTATGAATCTGTAAAGCTAAGAGCTGAGATTCATTGTTGGCGTCGTCCATGCCTTTAATTTGTGAAGTAAACTGTGACTTATCTTGTTCCCAAATTATTGGGAATTTGCTGAACTTCATAAAGTCCTTTGAGTACTCCGACATATTTTTCAAAACTAGGCTTTCAGTTTTCCTTCGCAACTACACACACACTTACTTAATTCTAAAATGCGAAATGCGTAAATTACAAAAATGCAAATGCATATACATACAAAAACAACCCATATATCCCGGATGCATCTCAGAAGAAAATGAAATGCATCTAGTCGGGCTTGTGCTCAACGGTGTTTTTACTACAGCCATCTGACAAAAAATTATTGAACAAAAATCATAATTTCATTTTCATTTTAATCTATTACATAATTTCAATCAATAAAAATAAATTGTTTGGGTCTGATTCGACTTTCATACAATAACTAATCACAAGAGCTCATGATCATCTTCTGGGATTATCCTGAAGCTACACCACCGCAGAAATGTATTGGAGGATTTTATCTTCATATCTCACGTCTCCCCGCCGCGTCATTCAAGAAGAGTCAGTCGGATCCTGGGCTATTGAATTCTTCATTTCATATTTCACTACAAAAAACAAAGTCAATGATCTTGTCATTGCATTGCATTCCCTTCTGCCGCACGTCGTAGTAGTCAGGGTAAAAATATTCGCATCGGCAAAATCTAGTGTTTTTTAGTTACTGGGCCGCTACAGAGGAATAATTAGTTTAAAAACATTTATAGTTAAGGAGGATTTAAACTATTGAGTTTATTCTAGTTTGTAAACGTTGAACATCGGGAAATCCAAAAAACAAGTAGGCATAATAAACCTTCGTTTTGTAAACGTTTCGGCAGGTATAACATGTAAAATCTGCGACAACGGTTATTGATTGCGTTTTCTAAGGTACGTACATGATTTGATTAGTTAGTTAACTAGTTTGTGACTAATTCTAAAAATCCAGCTAAATAGTTTGGGAAATCTGCAGTATTTCGTTGTTTGCATAAAATTGAAAATAATGGTTAGTTAGACATAAGACGATGATAATGGATGAAGAAAAGTGAAAAGTGCAAACCGGCAATATTTTTTTCTTGTCATAAAAGTCAGAATGTATGATTTACAAAAAAAATTAATAATACACCAGCAGACAGAGCTTGGTCAACTTTTTGAAAAAAGTTACAGCTACAGTTACGTTACTGTTACGTAACTGTTGTTACTGCTGGCAGCAGTTAATTAAATAATAAACTTTTAAGAAGAATCATCTTAAATTAATTAATCTTGCATCATAAAGAAGTTTCGAAGGATAAACAAAATTATAATAACAAATCATAAAACAAGAGAAAAGAGTATCAAGTAAACAACAAACAAACAAACAGCAAACGTTTAGAAGTAACCCAAAAGCTTTCAAGTTTTTGAATCTGAATTACTGAATAATAATGTGCAAAATAAGACGGCAATAATCTTGAGATTGGAAAAAGATCTGTGTCGTCATCTGTCGTGTCATTGTTTTCATTCATCATTGAACATTGAAACGCTGAAAATGATATATACGAAAATACCTATGTGATGATGTGGCTATTTAACCTTCCATTGTGGGCTCAATAAAATGACGATGACGATTAACATTAGTAGCAGCGAAAATATTAGATTTGCAAACTGTAAACTGTTTAACATTAAACACATCGACATTTCCAATTTGATTAGTTAATGTTAATTAAAGTCGACAATTTTCCTCACTTATCAATTATTGACCGATTTTAATCAATATTCCCACCTCCCTTTCCATGTTCAATTTAGAACTTTAAGCCAACGTTCATTGAAATATTTCCTTTTTTATGGTTAACATTAATACGGTAATAAGAGTCGGTTTCAGCTTTCTAAACAAAAAAAATGTCAGTCATGGATCATGCCAGTTGCTGATCTTATCTTGAATTGTTGAATTTAGAACAGTGTATACTGCTGCAACCTTAAACTCAAACTGTTATATCAGCCTTTTATTGTTAGTAGTTGGGTTAATTAGCTACTCCTACTCAGTAAATCGTAAAAGTAATTTGAAGGCAGCAAACTTACTATATACTTTCAGTTTCAATTCGTAACCTGCCGTGCAGCAGCTTAAAGGATGGAAGGTCGTGCAAAGGTCGGACTGACTCGTTCTTTCGCAAGAACCAGCCGGTCGGCGGAATTAGCAGCCGAAATTGCAGTTCCTTTAGGCCCAAAGGGTGCTGCAAGTGCAGCCGTTAAGACTGAGGTCAAGTATGTTCCTGTTCAGAAAAGTAGTAGTACCAGTGCTATACCGTCTGCAACTTCGTCGGCGGCATCTGCAGCTGAATCGCCAGAAAAGCTGGTGGTGTCGCAGGAGTACAGCGTCAGAGTTCCAAAGTAAGTAAATAAATACGCTACGCTGCATAAACAAAAAATCAAATATCTTTGTGATTTTAAAAATTGAATTTCATTATCTTTTAGAGAGGAATTGAAACCTATTTCCATCATGAGATTCAATGGAGCATTTGGGGTGGATCCTGGAAAATGGAATAGCTTGAAGATGGCACGAGAAGATAATAACAAGCATTACAAGACCCCTGCTTTCCTTCAAGAAGATGATAATATGCCCAAGTACATTCCCGTTTTACTTAAGTTTCATGTATCCTCTTTACAGTTGTTGATTTCTTGGTGGGGTTGATGTAGTAATAAAATTGAAATGTAATTTAAAACAATTAGGTTTGGTGCTGGCTCCGAATATGGACGGGAGGCACGAGAAGAAGCGAGACGGAAGAAGTACGGTGGTAATAGGAAGAAATACAACCAGGAAGAGCAGCCTTGGGTCATGAAGACCTCCGAAAAGGGGGCTAGAAAGTGAGTTTGGTGAATGTATTCACTTTTATCGTTATCCTAAATCATTTTTATTTTTAGAGCGAGCGTGTCATAACAATAACAAGCTTATGTCAAAAGCTAAACTTTAATGTGCTACAATTTCTAAATTGTAACTGCTACTAGATTTCGGGGAGTGAAGGAAGGAGGTGTGTCTGAAAACGCTTCATATTACATTTTCACGCAAGCTGTGGACGGTGCCTTTGAAGTATTTCCTGTTAATCATTGGTACAACTTTACGCCAGTACAACGGTATAAAAGCTTGACTGCCGAGGAAGCGGAAGAACAGTTTGGAAGGTACACTTTGGCGTTAATTTGTACTTCATTAAACTTAAGATAAGAAACATGGCTATAGCTGTCATGTATCCACTTTCATTCTATTGAGTTCTAACGTCCGCATTGTTAATCCCAGGCGCAACAAAATCTACAACTACTTTTCTGTGATGGTGCGCAAGCGACTGAAGGCTGATGAGGATGCAGAAGACGATGGGGACAAGATGTCTCCGCGAAAAGCAGGGAAAAAGAAATGTAAAGCCATTTTTCAGTGTTTTGATGAATTAACTCATGCAACCTTTTATGAGTCAATTGTTTTTACTTTATTGCTACTCACGAAGTCATTATTAGTTAGTATATTTCTATGGATAATTAACAATACGTTTCATAATTACTCGCAGCGTCATCTTCATTGCAAGTTAGTGAAATGGACGACTGGGAAGGCAGTGACAATGAAGAATCGGATGATGGAAGTGATAAAGAGGGGGATGACAAGAAGCCGAAGAAGAGTAAGTAACCGGAAATGAAACATTTAATTTGTCTCAATTATTTTAAACTGGCTATTTCACAACGGTTAGATGATTAATTTGTTATTTGATTGTATAGAAAAGGGTAAAGCTAAAAAGAAAAAGAAAGGATCTGATGAAGAAGCAGAGGAAGATTCTGATGACGGGGATGAGGAAGGTCGGGAGTTAGATTACATATCCGATACCTCAGAGTAAGTTGACAATTTTTTAAATAATCCAATTCGTAAATTCATCGAATGAAAGGCTAAGCGTAAACTGTACCTGTACCGTGAATTTCATGTTTGCAGGACGGAATCTGAAGAGGAAAAAGAAAAGAAGAATGCGACAATCGGCGTTGATCAGGAGGATGGACTCAAGAACCTACTTGACTCTGATTCTGACGAAGAAGAAGATCCGAACAAAAAAGAAGAGAATAATGACCAAGAGGAGGAGGAAGGAGATGAAAAAAATGATCCAAATTCGAAGAAGCCCGAGGAAACAAAAGACCCGAAGAAGAAATCGAAAAAGAAGGCGAAGGTCACCAAGAGTGACCAAAGTGCACAAGAAAATCTCTCCGATGATGAGGATGACGATGATAAACTAGGAGATGAATTGGATAATGCTATTGAAACAGCTAAACTGGAATCTGGTTCAAGTGGGAACAACTCTGGAAATTCACGGGACGGTACGCCAGACGTTGATACTTCCAGCGGCTCAAAGCGAAAGGCTACTTCTGATTTGATCAGTGGGATTACCAATGCCTCGAAGAAAGCCAAGATTGAATTATCTCCTGCATTAGTACAGTCAGCAGCGTAAGTGCAGATCTTTTTGACTCGATCTGCTTCTTTCCCTATTTATTTATTACTACTATCAATTATCCTAACCTCTTGGTTTAGTTTAGCATGCTCAACTAATCCTATATTTCTATTGTCTCTCTTCTATTTAGGGGCAATTGAATGAAAGTAAAATGCTCGAATGAATCTCGAATAAAAAATAAGCCAAAAAATCCGTAAAACAATTCCCAAAGAAAATCTTTAAAAAACAAGACAAAAAACTGTTATAAAATAACAAAAAAAAATCGATTAAGCAGTAACACTTAACTTCTGCAGGAAAAAGCAATATTAATAATTTATAAGACTTATAAATTCTAGATCAAATGAAAGTCACTCCCATAGAAATGCATAAACTATATGTATCGTTTATATGTTTAAACTAAATTAAGTATTTCAACCGCACGCCTATCTGTTACTGTTAAGTTTTGTATTATTGTTTCTTAAATCTAAACTGTTAAATTATAAAATGCATGATAATCGTCTTTATTTGTAAACGCCGTCAGAAGCGTACTATTGGCAGTTCGTAGAGATATCAAGTTTATATTAAATTACTTTATTTATTTATGAAAAATATGTTACTGATTATTTTTTTGTGTATACGATAACCGACTACTTTATATTTTGTTTGTGATTTGTTGTGAACTGTATTATTGAGTATGAAGACTGACTGGTGTGCTACCGTTGGGTGCTACAATTAATTGCTCATTCCGTTGTTGTGTTCCTCTAGTTTCTTAAATTGTTGTCAAAATGTCAAGAAATATACGTGCTTTATCACTTGTGATGATTGTTATTGCCATTTATTTGGAGTGGAGTAGTCTCTGTTATGAGGAGTTAGTTCTGTGAAATAAAATAAATCGTATTGTCTTTGAATTTGTAGCGTGACTTTGCCGCTTAGTTAATCAAATAAGTACCATTTTTTGTTTGAAGTTGGAACTATGTTGCACATAGTTCCCCTGACATGAACACGCTTTTTTGTAATCTCTAAAGAATTGCCAATTAATTAAGTGACCTTGAAACAGAAAATTTTCTAACTGATTTGGCGTGATTTTCAGCTAAGCGGTTCGTATTAACCGTTGGGTTATACCGCATGAACCAAATCTGCTTTGGAAAAAGCCACTAGCAAATTATGTAAATCTGAGAATTATCTTCAGTTGAGATAAACTTGAAAGAATTCTATTAGTATGCGTGTATGTGTTGCTGTATGTTGTGTGATGGTACCTGATAAAATTTATTGATAATCGTGTGTTTATAGGATTCCTATCTCAACCTTTACGTTAATCTGACTAGACTAGACTAGTCCAGTGTTCTTTTAACTAACTAACTAAATGGCTCGTGTGACTTACGGAATATAGGAAAAAAGAGGCTACTTGAATTCAATTGCCGCGAATATTATAGTATGACTCAGGCCTTAGTGTGATTTTTTCGCCCGTTTTCTAATAATTATGAATAGTAGCTCAGTCTTCCAGCTTTGTTTTTAATTGCACTCCCTCACCGTGACATTCAAAAGACGCAAGGTTTCACTGTAACTAATTGTATTACTTTTTCAGATCGGAAGGAATAACAGAAGAGGCTGTGCGTCGGTACCTGCTCAGGAAGCCTATGACCGTGACAGAGCTACTGCAAAAATTCAAATCCAAGAAGACTAAAATTTCAAGTCAAGACATGGTTAATGTGATAGCGCACATTCTTAAAAAGATTAACCCTGTTAAACGAACTCAGAACCAGAAAATGTACCTTTACTTGACAAAGTCTTAAATATGTGTACCTACCTATTTTTGTCCTCCCTTTTTATCTTTTTGAAAATATTTCCACATAAAAAAAAACATAATTTTTAAAAGGCCTCGCGATATGAAAGTATAAATCTGGGATTTAAGATATTATTAATTGTAGTTTCTTCAACAAACATTACTAAATCGATATTTTAAAATATAATTTTATAGTTTTGCCAATATTTGTATTTACTCGCTTTCAATTTTATTTGTATGCTATTTTTATGTATGATAGGAAAAAATAAAATAAAAAATATTTTTAAAAAACCATCCTTGAATGCATTGCTAACTTATGATAGTAACTGAACTGAAGTATGAAGTCGAGGATTACTTCTAAAATCGAATTCTCAAAAACTAATTGAAATCATGCCGTATCTC
Organism: Lepidocyrtus violaceus; assembly: GCA_034696905.1. Lineage (NCBI taxonomy): Eukaryota > Metazoa > Arthropoda > Collembola > Entomobryomorpha > Entomobryidae > Lepidocyrtus > Lepidocyrtus violaceus. The sequence continues at coordinate 8,263 of JAQGAI010003498.1, forward strand.
AAATAACTAACTTAACTATGTAACCGAACTACTATTACTTATGGTCATGGAAATATTATAATACAACAAGATATACTCTCGTCACAATAAATCGGAAACGGTTGAAAACAACAGAATTAAAGACATACGGATGACCTTTCTTTTATTAATAAAAGACTTTCAAAAGGCAGATAAAAACAAAATTAAGCTGAAGATGTAGCGGCGGCTGTAGGTGCTGACGTATCCATCGCCGTTTCTTCCGTGTATTTGCCCTTAGTTGCAGCTTGCTTGGCGAGACGACCCTTAGCTCTGCGATCAAGGATTTCTTTTCGGTTCTTATCCATCTTCAACTTAACAATTACTACCTGTAAATTTAAAAATAAAAAACCCCAATTTTAATTCCACTGTCCCTTTAACATACCAACACTAGCAACTATACATCTACATAATAATGCTGTGATTTGAAAGCATTAAATGTTTTTTCTGTTTGTACCTTAGAAGGGTGGACAGCGACGTTGACAGTGGTACCGTTAGCCTTTTCACGCTGGATGCGCTCAATGTACAAGCAGAAACGTTTACGGTACACTTGAGTCACCTTCCCCACATGCTGTCCTTTGAAATGTCCTCTCATGACCTGCGAAGCACCACAAAAAAAATTGATTGATTAGTTAATCATTCAGTTCAATACAATATAGTTTTGAATTTATATTCATGATGATTGACATGTTTTATTGAGAACGCTCAGATCCAAGTCTTCGCCATAAATCTACTTCACAGTCACTGAAGCACCTTGAGAACTGTACAGAGAACCTATTCAGAGCTCAACTGGTGCCAGCAACACAACATGTAGCAATGTAATCTGAGAATGGGTTAAATTGTCATCATAGAACTCTCGTTAAAACAGTCAACAGTCGAAAATTACAATGACTCCTTCCCAAACGCATCTTACCTGGACTTCATCATCCTTTCGAACCGGCATACTCCTAACATTGTACTTAAGACGAAGTTCCTTGGACAAGGGGGCTGACATCAACCTCCTCCTGATGTGGGATGGGGCATTGAAATGCCTCTTCCTGTTCTTCCTCCGGGATTGGGTCACTTGGCTGTTCCTCTTCATTTTGAATACTGGAAAATAACAATCGAACAGTTAACGATTAGTAACATAAAAATGCAGTCAGTGGCAACTACATAACACCATCCATGACCAAGCAAATAGTTAACCCTATCCTTTCATACGAGGACTGACAATGGGATCCCTGAGGCCCATGAATCAAATCAAACCTATATCAACTGTATTTAATATTTGAGGCCTAACTATCCTTGCCATTTAAAAAATAATCACTTTATCACCACTAATCCTTCTACTGTCTAACCTTAACAACAAAAATAATTAGTTTTTTTTACACAGTCAACAGTCCAGCTTTAACTGTCCAGTCCACCTAAAATGCTGCCACTGCCACTCTTGCTGACAACAGACAACTTCCTTCTCTCTTTCAATTCATTTTCAATTAAAAAATTCCAACTCAATTCAACACACTAATCACAAACTATCCGGTTGCTTACTTGAATAACTTACAATTGTTCAATTAACTTTAATCACCTTTCCAGAAAAAAATATTTCACAAATACTACGACTACCACGACCACCAACCTCCCCCTCCTGTCTAAAAAAAACCCTCCCTCAATTATTTTTAACTTTTAACAGAAAAACAACTACTAAAAAAATTCAAAACTCATAAACAATTAGCTAAACTACAATTAAAACTTGTTAAGCTCATACTTACCTTTCAACTGCTAACTCCAATTAAGATTTAACTAAAAATCCAAACTCTTTTGCCGATTGTTACAGTTCCCTGCAAAGATAAACTGAAATGAGCACGACGAGATTGGAGAGGCAGGAGAATGAGACTCTGCTTGGTAGGCAGGATTGAAAGGCGGCGTGCACACCGGATCCTTCCATACAGCAAACTAATGCACAAGCAAATGCCTTGGTCCTCCTTGAGCTTTCCGCTGCCTCAGACTCCTCCAGTTCCTCCATTGGCCGTAAGATGGCTACCGAAGGTGCAAACAAGCTAAGCTTGCTTGTTTGGAAGCGAATAGTAAATGGCTTGAGCATCGAATTCTTGGAGAGCCGAGTGCAGCTGGAAGTTCGTTGAAAATTTGTCAGATGACGCGGACGCCTCCGGAGCATTTCAATTTTGTGTAAGGAAAATGCTAGGCAGTAGCAGGCAGGCGTATGATATGGTTTTCTCTGTTGAGTTGGAGTTGGGTGCTTTTTTGAGGTGGTGCGGTGGTTGTGTTGTGTTTAGCTTTTTTGCATAGCCCATGTGGATTCCTTGGCCAGCAAATCAGGCTGAGGAGCATGAGCATGAAAAAGTTGAACACAGAGAGTACACAATTATATATGTATATTTACTTACATCACATGCT
>JAQGAI010003499.1:0-10671 GCA_034696905.1 Lepidocyrtus violaceus
AGCATGGTTCATTCTGAGTCATTCATAATGGAAACATGTAACGTTTTTTCTTCCCGGAGAAAATAAAATATAGTATCGGGTGTTGTTTTCTATGTATGTACTTGAAACGACCTTTGTGTAACGAAACCAGCATGTCTTTCACTCCACTTAAGATTCTTTTATGGTTTAACTCGCACAGAAATTTTTCTTTGTTTAGCTTGTTCACACTGTGGATGTGGACATGCACTCTCACCTGTACCGTCTCCAATGAAATATAGCATTTGCCTGCATATGCTCAGCAACCTAACTTCCCAGTTCATAGGTTTTTGAGTTACTGTGCAAAAAGGCATTTATTGATTAAGGTAAATAAAGTTCTTTAGTGTTATACATGCAGTAAAAATATATCTACACTAACTGGACTTTTTTAGGCATTGCAAAAAGAGGCGAAAGAATATAAATGAATATGGGACATAACAAATAGTACATTCTTATGTAACTTCAACATCCGTCCTAAAAGTATACTCATTTGATCTTCCCAATTTAAAAATTAGTAGATTTTGTCTAATTGCAAAAACTTGTTGAAAATCTTATTGCCACAAAAAACATCAGTGTGAAAGTTCGATTTTACGTCTTTTGGAGAAATCTGTAGTAATAAAAATAAAGCGTTGCTTATACAGGGTTTTGCTCTTCAGTTGGGTTTTTGAAGACTCTGAGGCCTTTATGTATATGAGCGCCCCACATAATATTTGAATGGATCAAGGGATATTTGTCCAAAAAGAAATAATGTGGTTAAGACAGAATTTGTTTTCATGATGTTATTATAACTTCCTGCAAACTGTAATTGTTTCCCACTTCATGGTAAAAATACGTCTGGCTATGCTTCCAAGAAAGTCAGTTCTTCATAAAGTGATGTTATTATAGTAGTTACGTAACCTAAAGACGGGAAAATTCATGGCGTAGATGGAACGCCAGAAGATTCAATGAAAGTAGGCTAATTTTTTCACACACCGTTTAGTCCTCATTTCGGGTGTCTTAATAATACCTGGAACAAAGGTGGAAGTGTTGCGGATTGCAAATAATTTCGAATAAAAAATTGGGGGCTAAACCTTTGTTTAAAAAAAATAAGGTTAACCCGCGAAAAAAAAACTGCACCAAAACTCAAATATAGGAAGGAACGACGGTGTAGCCATAAAAAAAAGAATGGGACTGGGTTACTGTTACATAAAATGTAAACGGCATTTTTTGGATTTAATAACAGATTAGTAGTAGCCGAGTAATTACTACTTTTCGCTGATAATAACTAGTGTCAAAAAGCGATTTTGTGGCTTTGTACTTTTTTCTCTCCCTTTCATATATGCTCCGTGTGAAAAGAAATTGACGCGTGTTTGTGATGGATTAATATGGAGACCCAATTAAAACATTTTTATTGGACATGTATGGCAGCAGTGCAGTACGCTGTTGGAGGAAAATTATTAATTCTGGCTGGCCAAATAGCCACACACACAATGGGTCACTTGTGCGTCTTACTGTTAGAAAATTTTGTCAATTGGTTCTTTGTTTAAAATATGAATTCCAGTCGCCATTTTCATAAATTCAATTTTAGGTAGATCTGTAATATCTGCTTGAAGTATTTAATGCAGTATCAAGTAAGATAAGATAAATCAAATTATACGTTTCCCTTTGATTCTACGTAGCTATAGGCCAAACAATGGAAATGATTTTTAATGTAAAACAGCCGCTAATAATAAACTTTGACGGAGACGCTTAACCACAGCTAATCGTCCTTCTCGAACTTCATATAAATTGCAGAAGTATGGTATGTCTCTCTAACTCTGTTTTCCTTTCGTAATCGATGCTTGATAATATTTTTACGTGACCTTGTCTTAAGGGATGAATTGTAAAAAAAAATTGAACAACCAATTTAACAGTGATGTCAGGAAAACAGTAAAGGTAATTGGGTAATTCGGCACCCTTTGAGCTTGGAGGCAGCCTAATTACGCTATATTATTGAATTATTCTGGTGAAGGTTCCAAGGTGAACGCTAAACGTTTTTGCCACAAAAAGTCAATTTAGTTATTTAAAGCTGACACTGAATTTCACTTGGTGTTATGTTATGGGAGAGATTTAATGGCCACGCTAAGTCCTTGGTGTTAGTTTGGTGAAATAAATATTGTAAGTTTTCCCCATTTTCCATTTTTGTTAGTTTGACCTCACTTGCGACTGACGATGGGTTTGTTTGTATCCAGTTAGTATTGTTCATATTTAAGAAACCACTGTACACAAGATGGTTTTGTAAACATAAAATCAAGCATTAGCATAGTATAAAGTATTTATAACGTGATATTCTAAAGTATTAATCTGTTGCTGCCCTTTCTTGACCTACATCAACTAGAGGAAGGTCGTCTTAAAGTACTTGTTTTGTTTAGGAAAGACCACAGTCAAACAGCCGGAACGTCAATGTTAATTTTGTCCTTGGAGTAAGTGGATTTCATGTGCATGAAAGGTTGTGCAAAAACAAAATGCGTCAATTTTGAATAATATTTTTCGTTTACCTTAATTTCCTAATTACTCCAGTAACGAATTATTCACCTGTTTCGCAAAACACGGGGAAAGAGCAAACGAGCAACGGCGATAATCTAAAGAATATTTGCATATTATCCCTACTTATTTATAGCCACCCAAATATTCGTTTTATTACTGGAGCAATAACACGAATGGGTACGAATGGTAATAAAATACGTGTTGGAGTTCAAACAAGGTAGGAAAATATTTAAAATTGATTATGCATTTGGACGACAAAGCTTCAGTTTTGGAAATAAGGATGTGGAGGAGTATTAATGGGGAGTACTACACAGGAAATGAATGAATCAAGCGTGGATGCTTTGTTGTTTGCGGTGAAAGGAGTATGAAGTAAGCAAAGCGTGAAATCTTTTGTGCATTCCAATAATCCTTCCACCACTTTAGCTCCGATGATGAGTTTTAGCTGCTTGTGGATGTCCCTATCAACTGCTGACAATCTATTCCAAAGTTTCAAAATCCACTGGTTTTCGCTTCCGTATCGCAATGTTCAGTCATGCAGCTTTGCACACTACAACAACTTTCGTGCGAAAATAATCATCGTCCTTCGATCTATCTCTAATGCATTACTACGTTCTTTTATAATGTGCAGTATGAGATGGGTGATAGTTTACAATGACATGATGGAGATGGCCAAAAAATAAATGTAACATGACAGAAATGTCAAAGAACTGTTTTCAGTTGCATGGAGTTGGTTACAATCAAAGGAAATGATCGCAACTTTGTCCTGCAGTTGTATTTAATTATAGTTGGAAACCGATAAGTGCAAAGTGCAGCTAGCCGCGGTTCTCCATACAAAAGTTTCGAAAAAAGTTTTGAATGTTGTTGTAAACATGTACATATTTATTGGAGGGAAAGACAGGATATTTTTCCGGGAAACTTTTCCCTTCCGTGTCCTTTGTGTTGGGAGGCTCCACATCCAACCAAAGTTGACAAAAACGGAGCATTTTGTTACACTGCATTCATAATCTGATAGAAATTGTTTTGGATTTTGTTTATAGCTTCCAAATAATATTGAAAGTGATTGTGCTAGCCATAAAGAATGAGGAATATGCTCTCATGCATCGACTGTGGGTTGAAATATGCAGATGAGCTAGAAAGTATTCTGTACAGTTCAGTGGTATTTGTAGCAAGCTTCTGGATTTGTTGTTTGCCAATAACCTACCAAATTAATTGCTCAAAATATAATTTAGGCTCTGTTCTACTGTGAGGGTGGATAGTTTCCATCTTCCCTGCAAACCAGGAAATAAAAATGGAAACATGGCATACCGACAAGTACAGCAGTTGCTATTCTGTTGATGAGAAACGTGCTGGGGGTAGCAACAACATGAGATATCATGACTCTCTCGCTTTCAGAAGGAAATCCACCCCCTAAAAATGAAACCAACTTCTAATTCCAGCCAACTGCACAAATCTTGTTGAAGGTCAGTCGAGATCGGGAATATTCTTACTTATTTATGTAAATTGCCCATGGAGCCTTTATACTGTCCCCCTGTGCTCATCGCATGTAAAACAAGATTAGTCATTACAAAGCTCAAAGCATATTGAAATAGTACAGGGAAAGGGATAACTTTCTCCTGTCCATATTTTTTTTGTATGGTACATTTAGATAGGTAGGAAAGACCCTCCTAAATTTAATTTCTTTAAACGACGCCACCTAAACACCATCCGTACGTACATAACTGTGATTACCATTACATGATTTTCTCCATCCGGATTTGATTTCTTTTTGTAATGCTCTCTCCACTGTAGCTGGGAAGAGACCTGAGTCCCAACAACCCATCTCCAGCTTTCTCTAATATGGAATATAATGCATGCGTGAACATGCATGCATGGAGGGAATTCCTCAAAGTTTTACGCACAATAAAATATGAGTCGGGTGGGGAGAAATGCAGTGGCTGAAATGCTCCCCTCCCCCTTACTCATTCTCCTTAACAAAAGTTTTCTCCCGTCTCCTCTCAAAACTTATATTAGGGGAAAGCATCGTGTAATAAAGCAAATATAATGTGTGATCAGTGCAATAAAACGTACTTCCTATTATTAAATGCATAGCGTGTAGCGTGTCTGGATGCAAGTGAGCAAGTATAGCAATCATCATCTGGATAATGGATAATGTGTAAGTAGAGGGTTGTGGTGGTGATGCACATTGCATCGTTGAAAAATTGCTCAACACTTTCACCAAACGCAATAACTGCGTCGAAAAAAGGGAAATGCTAATACTCGGCAGTTGCTTTCATTCTAACGAGGGGATCCAGATCCATTAATAAATTTTAAATATAAGAGTGCAAAAAGAAAAGCCGTTTAATTCCACCCGTTTTAGAGTTCGCCTCCGATTTCATTATGAATGATTTTTTTACCAAGTATAGATGCACTGAGGGTTTGAAATATACATACATGGCTCCCCGCACTAAAAGAAACTGGTATCTAATCACAGATGAAGGTAACTAAAGTTTCAGGAGCTTCAGTTCAGTTACGTGCATGGAAACATTTACACGAGAGGATATTTTTTATAGTAATCAGACATGGGAACATGCTACTCCTCTTCTCTGTCCATCACTCTTTCTCTAACGTGATTAACGATAATAACAATATAAGTTAGGCCCTAGATGTTGTTGACTCCACCCACCCCACTACTCATTCTTTAAAAAACAGCGTTGAGGGGTATATTTGTTTAGACTCAGGCACTACACTGCTGCTGTAAAGGACCAATAATATACGAATCATTTTAATGCTCTGTGATTTAGATTGGAGAGGAAAAGTATCAAAATCTGCTTTTAAAGTGCTTTTCAGATAAAATTTATCATCGGATTGGATTTTGTTTCTGCACGCCTTGAAAACCTGCAATATGTTTGTTCTATACCGATATTTTAATGTTTGTATACTCTGAACATTTTGCTTCTTCAATAATATCTTTCATAGGGTTTTGGTTTGCTCCACAGAAGATCTGATCTACGGAATGGGCTCACAAGATCAATAATGTCTAATTCCATATTTTTCTTTGGTTCAATCAAGGGTTGAAAGAGACGATCAGACGAGCATATTATCATTTTCACTCAAAAGAAATTTTAACATAAAATTATTAAACTCAAAAGGTCTCAAAATAATGACATGAATGTGCCAGGATGAATAACCTGAAAATCACGGTTTCAAAACTCCCATTTGCCAACATTTGAAATGTCAATGAAAATAATAATTATTCAAAATCCTGGCTAATTCATTTCTCATTGTTTTAACAAATTGTGCTCACATATTGATAATGTTGTATAATCCGTCTTTGTCTTGCAAATTCTTGGGATAAATGACAATACCTTACATGAAACATTCTGAGAAACCAAAAGAATGATATATTATATTCTATAATAAAACTGGGATCCTCATTTGAAAAGATAATTTTCCGGGTTTGTTTCCTCACAAAAAAAAACAATAAAAATGAGAATGAAAAGTGCAAAGACGTAAAATGGATTTCTCCTTCTCAGCGGATATACATCATCTACTTGAAAGAATTGGGATGACATTTTCCTGGCTGATGATGACAAGTTCAATCGTCATGATCGTCTTGACTTTTGTTCCCTTGAACAAAGTAAGGAGGCTTAAGACGGATGCTGGAGACGTTTTAGTAGTATTTAACAACAACCAAGGAAAGAAGAGATAAAAGGCGAGATAATTTCCAATAAAATGAATTCTTGACTGATGTCAGTCAAAGTTAAGTTGAGGACGGAAATAACGAAATGGGAATCTAGAAAAAAAGACACGAAAATAAAGGTAGTTATAAAAAGAGAGAGGAGAGAGAGAGAGGCACTCTTAAACCATATCTTCTAAAGAAGAGCTATCAGCTTGAAGTAGTAGTGAAAGGAGCGTGTAAGCTTCGCCAGCTTCCTCCCGATATCTCGTCATCAACATCAATCAGAATTCTCAGGAAGGAGGAAAATGGGAAGAGGAGAAAAAAGTCCGTAAAACGAAAAGGGAAAAGGAAGGATAGGACGGTGGCGGAGCTTTTTTGGAATTTCATTAATGTATGATCATAAAACGTGAAGAAGAGGAGGAAAGAGCTATGGAAGAACAGTGGAAACATTTCCTCCGCCTCCTTAAAATCCACATCTATACCTTCACTTTTCAGCAATAAGCAGTGATGAAAATAGAAAAGGACGAAGGAGAAGATAGGGAAATAGGAAAAGGGAAAGTAGGGACATAGACCAATCGATGTTTTTATCATGATGCGTTTTTTCCCTGCTGCTTTCCCCCAAATTCAACACTTTTTGTAACATTCCGTGGAAATAACATTCTCTCAGCAGTGGAACCTCCACTACCACCACCATCTCCTCCTCTCACTCTCTCTCTCTCCAGCATCGTCCCAAACAAAAGTAGCATAAAGAAAAGGAAATCTAGAAGGCGAAAAATAAAGCATTCAGACTAATGGTAGTCCTTAACACGAAACTGATGGGAAATCTGAACGGAACCATTAGTATTAATGACAATAATAACTCTATATACACAGACATGGCAAGAGAAAGAGAGAGAGAGACACACACACACACATTTGGAATTCTTTTTTCTTCTTCCCTGGCCTGATTTGTACAGATGCACAAACGGCTGTTGTGAGCAAGCAAAACTCGGGAATCAACGCAAACACTCATATTTTCAAAGTCGAAGCCTGGAAAAAGCAGGAGAAAATGGAATGAATTGAACATTGAGCAGAAAATACTTAAATACGATCCGTTCTACTGTGTGTCTACGTATGAATCACATTCCCGATAGAAATACATTAATATAATTGAACCTTAACTATAAATGGTCTCAGATAGGTACACCATAAGTAGGGATATATACGAGGTTGGTTGTATCTATGTGTGTGTCTGCTTACTTGCCATCAGCTCCATTTCTTCATTTACTTTTGACTCACTGTGTATTTCATAAAGGGGAAAAATAAATCTTATTACGCTGACTTAGGTATTATCCAACAAAGAACCGAGCTGGAAGGTAACGTTTTTTTGAAAGGGGAGTATAATCACGGTAATAGTAAAATTCCCTGTAGTTGTAAATGCATCGTAACATTTTTAATGATAATTACTATTACTAGGTCATTCCATTCCCAAACAACTGGAAAAGGGAAACTGGAGGAGTCATAAGAGCTCCCCTTCAATATTACATAAAAGTGTCACGGAGAACTGCTTATAGTGCCATTTTATCGGATGCAGAACTGCTTGGGATTGTAAATGGCGACATATTCTTAAACTACTGCTTTCACTCCTGCTTAAGGAGTTAATGCTTTCCCTTTTGTTTACTTAGACTGCTTAAGATTCAAGAACATATGACCAAGATAAATAGGTAGGTTCTCTATTAGCTCAATGTTTTGTAGGGTTGAATGAGTCAGTATTTGAGCACTGGTTTAATTTTTACGGAAATGTTTACGAAGGACACTTTATATTCTGCCAGTTTAAGTAAGTTTATTAAAAATTATTACTTTTTACATGCATAAGTCAGATTGTAACTCAAAACACAGGAAAATAACCTGATCTTGCACAGTTAAAAAGTATTTTCCAATATTTTTTTACGAACGAATCATTTTTAAAACTATGAATTTTATTCCATCTGATCCTAATCACCGTAATAACCAAAATTATATATGCAATGCAGTTAGATGTAAATTAGGATGAGGTCCTCGATTACTTTTATTTTCAAGACTGTTTTTTTTTGTTTCAGAAGAGGAAGGAATATTTCCTGTTTCAGAAGATTGCCTGTATAACCCTGCTACTATACTGTACTTTACTCCTCCCAGAAATAGTTTCGGGATGAGCTGACTCACCACTATGTTTAAATATTTGCTGGAGAAATGAAAATAATTTGTGCTGAGTGGGTATTTGCCATTATTATATCAAATCCATGTTAATAAAAGTTGACTCCAACATTTTTATAAAAATCTTGAAACTGAGAAATCTGAGACGTGAAAGTGATACACATTAGGGTATTTTTTTAATATATATTTTTTTGGCATTCCAGTCAAAGCAAACGAAGAGAATATTATCAAAGTTATTTTTTTCCTCTATAGATTACATACTAATGATAATCAGAATCATCACGTTACTGCTCACCAACTTCGGATGGAGTCTGATATAAAACCCGCGTCAGCGTTCGTTCGCCAAGGATCAACTCCAGACCACTCCAGAACAGACAGAACTTGTAGCACTTGTAATGATTTCGGATAAAGATTATGTCAAAAATGATCGTTGTTATTGTATCGTATCAGCACATTTTTTTTCTCTCCTTCCGTAAATAATTTGGAGTGGAGCAAGGAAATACAGTTATTCCGAACGTTATCTCCCTTCCAGCCCTCTTCTAGATTTTGAGTAGATCTAATTTCGACGTCTCTCCCTTCCCCTCCTCATCCTACCCCAAGTTAAGTAAGTAGTGTGATGATGATGATGATGATGCATGATGTTGGCATTGTTATGCTTTTGGCAAGTTCCTTTCCTATACACATCCATCCAAATGAAGAAGTAAGGTTTCGTATCGTTTTCATCATCGTCATCAGCATCATCAGGAATCAAGAGGAATACGTGATTGAATGATGTGATAGCTAAAGCTGCAATGGGAGTAATGATAACGATGTTAGGGATAGGAGCAGTGATTCATTTCTTGATCTCCACAATTCTACTTGGTATTGTCTTCCCTTCTAATTGAATCTAATTGTTTCTGACACTCCGCCGGAAAAAATCAATTTCCTTTTAGTGGGAGTACTTATACGGATATTCCAACAGGAACAGAGCCAGTGGAAAAAACAGTAATTGTTGGGATTGTTTTTAGTTGGCGTTGATATTGAATATTGTAACATGAGGATTTACCCCTTGAGTATATTTACTATTTTTTCACAGTTTAACAGCATCTTTGACTGGTTACGATTTTTTCCCCTTATTCATGGTATCAACTCCGTTTGTATAATAAAGGGTAGAAAGAAAGGAAAACATTTTCTGTTCTTCATTGGAAGAATTTATAGCGAAGGTTTTAAAAATGCACACGTGTCTCAAGTTTACGCACTGCATAAAAGTGATTACTTAAGATATCGATACTTGGAAACAGTTGTAAAAAATATATCTCGAATTTTTCGTTTTTCTCTGAAGTACAGTTATATGCATGCGAACAATAGTGTGTGTGTCTAAGACTAAAGCTATCCCAATATTATTGTGAATAATAATCCGGGAGCGGATAAAATTCCATGAAATATTTACAAGCTCATACTATAGCACACTCTCCCGCGTTGTTTCCTATGTTTTCCTCTGATATTGCTTTCTCTCCCGGCTGTATTTACGATCGGAATAAAAAAGAAACAATAGGCAAATCAAATGAATGAAGAGCCGTAAAAATAGCATAAATTTGTTTTTCTCGAGATGTGCATTCTCACCTGGAATGAAAGAGCAAATGGAAAATGAAGTTTTGTTTCGGTGTGCTCGTAAAACCACGGATGAGTCTACAGAATGAATTACTTTCTCTTCGATCCTTCAGATGAATCGTTTTTCTGACAAATTACGGAAACAGTCCCGTTTTTATTAGCCAGAAAAGGAGAAAAACGGGGCGTCATTGAAGTGGTATGGTAGCAGAATCATTGCGATCAAGTATAAACGCTTCTTGGAATTGTTTGATTAGAGCGGAGAGGGAACAGTGCGATATTTCTTCTGCAAAAATAAGTACTCACAGTATCTTTATTGACAGCCTACTAGTGCGGCATGTTTCACTTTTCCCCATTTATATTTCCACAGTGGTAAGTTTTATTTCTTGCCTGTAAATGTACAACAGTGAGCAATTCGAAATTTACTTCTATACAAGCATGTGTGCTATGTTTAAACATGGCACATATCGCACTTATCATTTTTACAATTATTTTTCATTGCTAGAAACTCTGTTGCCTTTTCTGATGGCACCGTGAACAAATTTGAATACTTTATTTTTTGGACCGACTGAGACAGATTTAAATTTTTTCAGCCTAGTTAAAACAATAGTTTGAAGGAGCCTTATCAACATTTACAATCTTTTGAAATATTATTGTACCTATTAATGTATCTCAATATCCCAACGGGCCTTTCACTTCTACCCATCCTTTAAACTTCTAGCATAAATGACAGA
>JAQGAI010003500.1:0-10667 GCA_034696905.1 Lepidocyrtus violaceus
GTATTGTTGTGTCTCTATCACCTATATAAAAACCCTTTAAAAGCTTCCTTTTTCCAAGATGAAAGCAAAGGAAATTGAGCAGCAACTGAGACCAGCAACCTTTGAAGTATGTATTTCCTTTCGTATTTTCTCTGTGATACAATTACATCTTGGAAATCGATAGGTCATGCACTGAATTGCGCAATTGCAGTTTGTATTTAGTTGTTTACAAGTGTCTTTGTTGTTGGTTACCTGTCCAAATCGATCTTGTACTTTTTCTTAATTTTTCAATTTGTTCTCAAAATATTGTTCAATCGCTTATTGAATATGGGACACCCGTATATGTATTCTAATTTAATTAGGAAAAGCCCTTTGTGTTCTTCTCTTCCGGTTTACTGTTTTTGCTTTCATTTCACAGGAAAAACTTCCGCCCGGTCACTGCCCTTGTTTTTAGACAGGATCTTATTGTTATACTTCTCACAATAAACATTTAATTTGAATATCCGTCTGACAAGAAAATTGTTTTCGGTTCTTCCACTTTCCATGCATACAAATCTGAAATGAAACTGCAAAAATGTAGAAGAGCATAGCAAAAGAGCGATATATGCGAGCAAGAGACACACTTCTCCCGTTTTTACCTAAATGTGTAACCATTTTTGCTGAAACGAGTTTACAAAAACTTTCCTTCCTTCCATTCCCAAATCCTTCTTGCAAATATTTCTACCGATTGTAAAAGAAAGGGTTGATGTATTTCGTGACTGTATTTATTTCAGCTCTAAATATTTCTCAAACATTCTGTTTCTGTAATCTCATTTCTGAAATAAAATACTTATTCATAAAAAACTGTAAACACTCGTGCATATATTTATCTAAAAGATCATTCCACACTTTTAGCAGCCCTCTGCCTGCAAATTCCATTTTAGAGTTTACATTTTGAAGCGCAATTAGATTCTATTGAGTTTGAACTACGCAATAGATCGATCTGTAGGAAAGTTCTTAGGAATAATATTAGCCTCCATAAACTTAACTGCCGTGCCTAACTAAAGTTTCAAATAACCAAAAATCCCTTTCCCCCATTACCTCGAATTGTTTCTGTCAAGTTGCGCTGCTGTGTCCCTGAACACTACTTTATAGGGAACTAGGTGAAAGTACTGACCCATGCAGGAGCCATGGAAGGAATAAGTAGATCCGTTTATATCACTTAACATTCATTGCCTCCAGTACAGTAACGATAATGACGCCATTCACGCACCCTACTACAGATACCACGGAATGAAGAGATGCAGGTAATAAGTGTCCAATAAATAACCTAAAAGTGTGGGAGCGTAATGGTATCCTCCACGGTAGAAATTTCTTTAAATTGCCTATTCCCTCTCCTAAATTATCATACCTAACTACAATTGGCTATCTTTTACATATATTAAGTCATTCAATTTGAGTTAATTATTACACTAGCCGAGAATATGGCATTGAGAAAGGAGCATAGCATACGTTCCGCTCCATCTTCTACCCTTGAATTTCTCAAAAAATCCGAAGTGAACTACAATTATGACCTCTCCATTTCCTGTAACTACGGTTTAGGATCTAGAAACAATCTGGATTTATTACCAAAGTCGATCCCATGATAATGCCATAAAAGACACCTGAAGAAATTGGCTCCGCCACTTTTCACCAAACTTTCTCCGGGTGAGAAAGCTTTCACTTTTAAAGAAGCCATTTCCATTTCCACGAAAAAAAAAACTTCCTTTCTTTACCTGGACAAGTTTGAGCCTCAATCTGGCTTCCTCATCACTTTGGTTGTCGATGTCCGCTTTCACCCTGAGATTCTCCCCGCAACAGTAGGCTGAGCGGTCCATTTGTGTGCAGAGTTGGACTATCCGGCGTTCACAGCAAAGGCAGCAGATTTTCCTCTTGGCTTCCCCGCGGATTGGTTTCTGTAGAAATGTTTTACGAGTGCATTAAAATCTTTTAAGCAAAAGTCATTACCCATCATATCATCGACGAAACCAAAGCAGCCGTTTTACTTTTCATCGATGGAATTCCCTTTTTCAAACTCCACATCACGGAGCATCATTAGTGTCAGCGCCCTCCAGTTTTCTCCCTCCATCGCATCCCATAGCATTGTCAAAAGAATCAAGAACAGAAGGACTCAAGTTTTCTGGTGAAAGGACACATTTTATGCTCCCATTAAAATGCAAAGTGAAAACCTCAGAAACCGCAGAGTACTACAGTCCCCCTTCCCCCCAAAAACTTTCCGTAGCGCTGTGTGGAATGCCCGGGTTATTATTTATAGCTTAGAAAGCAGTTGGAACAACAACTTTATGCTGGGTTTTGGTTCAGTTGAGTTGGATCGTATGTACGGTGCTTGGCTGTTAGATTAAAGTGCTTTGATAAAAGGATGCGAAAGGGGTTTTTGCACATGTGTCCGCCTTTACCAAGTATCCATTCATTCACAATATGACCATGTCATGGCTGATTTAGCAACCAAACCATTCTACTTCCCTCCCTCTTAGCCTTGGCTGGCTTCAGGGCTTTCTTTCTAATCTAGGAAGGAAGGAATAAGAAGGGAATGAGAAAGACAAAAACTGTCATAAAGTAGAGGAGAAAGGTAAAGGGATTTGCTATTGTCATTAATAGCATTAGGAAAACAAACCCTGCTTTGTTAAAGGATATAAGGTGGTTGGATTAAGATCACTATTTACTTAACTTGAACTTTTATAACTACTTAATGAAAAAACAAGGGTTTTGGCCAGAGGGAGATGAATACAAATGAACTTCACAAGTCTGGAAGTTACGTACGTTTCATTTTCATAGTGCTTTGTGGTGAAAAATCTGTGTATTATAGTGTTAGCCCAGTGGGTTTGGTTTCAGAGTTTGCAACACTTTCATACAAGTTTCACCTCAACTTCAACCCAAGTCGAAGGAGAAAGGCTCTTGATTTCCTTACTCGTGAAATGAATATCTCTCTGTGTATGTCACATCTTTTTGCTTTTTGCAAATTAAACTTAATTTGCATACATTTTCTACTCTACCATTAACTCAGCCAAACCTAACCTGTATTCTGTATCCATCTTTTACTCTTCTTGTATGCCTCTGAAAACATGTGTGAACATTCTATAAGAGCTCATAAAGTGAAAGCTGTAGCAATATGGGTCACATCCATTCCCATTTAATATCTAATTAATTCCACAGTTTACTAAACATGAAGGCATACAAAAACTGCTTGAAACAGCAACAACATCACGCAAATAAAAGCGAAAATGGTTTTGTCCTTGAAAACAACTAGTAGAAGTTTCAGTACCTATGTTTATCGGTATACATATCCCCACCATTTCACAGACATTTTAGAAAATTATGCTTTCTTCCCAGTTATAATCATGTTGATGCTGATGATAGTAATGATCCGCTCAACAATATTATTAGGGAAATTAGCCTTATGAATTTCTACTCAACTAATTCTTCCACTAATTACAGTCTTCCATGAAGAGCACTCACCTTAGGTAAGTAGATACATTTATGACAGTATCACGGCAGGGAAAAGGCGTGGCTCCAACATAAACATTACAAAATATTTCAATACTTTTCATATCAGTTTTGCTGAGTAAGTAAGTAGGTAGGTATCATTGAAACTCAAAACTGGCAATGTCAATATAACTGCTCATCTACTAGCCAGTCGTTCTGGAACGTTTTTAGAAGATGCAAACTGATGCCAATGCCATGCCACGCTCCATTTGATTATATCTAAACAAGCATGTTAAATTTTACAACCTGAAGAAACGACTCAGATAAGATTGTTCGTTCCTCACTACATTACTTGAGTAGTACATGGACTGTCTGTGTGTAGTCTGTGCTTTCTCCACGCACTCCCTTGTTGCTGACTTTCCCTTTCTCCCTTTCCTCCTCCTCCAGCAATTAACATACAAGGGAGCCATCTAAAATGCTTCATCAGCATTTTAACAGTAATGAGGAAGGTGATGAGGACATTAAAGAAAGTGGCAGTGGTACGTTAATGATAGCATCTACTGCGAAATATCTTGCTTCTTTCTTTCTCCAAAAAACCCTCTTCTTCTTCTCCCAAGATATTTTGTATTTGTGTCTGTGTTCATACGTATATCTCTCCCAGGCTATCGCATCTAATGGGCAACCCATTAGGCTCTCCCCGTACTACCGATAAATCTGCACATAACGTAGTAGAAGAGGAAGTAAAAGTTGAGTAAAAGGACATTAAATGGAATTAGGGAGAATGAGGCGTTAAGTAAAATGAAATATGAGTAGGACATGGGAATTATGACAAAAGCTGAACCCTTCGTCTTAAAATACTCACAGCCTCCCTGGCAGTGTCCTTCTCCTTTCCTTCCATCGCTTCATATACTACACTATATATACACTTTTTGAAAATTGTTCTTAATGGTAAGTAATAAAAGTTATGGGCTGAAGGAGAAGAGATGCGTAGCCCCGGAACAAATGAATGAAATTTAGGAACGATGATAATAACCGGACCATGTAAGTACAGTTATATGAGATGAGATCCTGATGACGATGTTGATGATGATAAAGATAAATTATAGCGATAATATGAGGTACGAAAGTAGTTAGTTATATAACTTGGTTAAATGCTACACATATTCACTCACACATAACTCATGAATGGGTATATGTTTTCCCCTATTTTCCAAAGATCTCCATTTTAACAAAAGCTTCCTGTATACTTTACCTTCTTCTCCAAATTTATTGACCGTTTTTTCGTGTATGTATTTTACACTGAATTCCAGTCCACTAATTGGAAAGATAAGATGTAAAATATGATACGCTTCTAAACTTCAAGTGCACAATCCTTTTTGAAAGAAAGTTAACTATTCTGCTTGCCTTGTCTTGTCATTCTCACATTCTCTTAAACCCTTTTGTTTTCCGCAAAACTTTAAAACAAGAGAGTTGGGGAAAGTATCGCTTATTATGAAAGTTGTAATAATTAGTGCTAGAAAATTACACTAAGAAGGAATTCATTAAAAAAAGGAAAGTTTTCAGAAATTTACAGTGAAAGTTTGGATGGGCATGACCTTAACTGAACTAAAGTGTACTTTGGGAATTTGGAACATGATGATGATGAGAATAGGAATGCAATTTGAATACAAAGGAAAATGAAGTGGGAGGAAAAGTGAATGTAAAGAAGAAAATTTACGCAATAATTCGCATAGCTTTTTTCTCTTTTTTTACCTCAAGTCATATCTTTCCAAGATCAGGTAAAAAATTGAGTTTGTGTATGCTCTGCATGTAAATGCAATATTTTTCAAGGAAAGGGATTCGGAGATGCTCTGACAATGGGATCGATGCATAACGTGCATGGCTGCTGGAGAAAACGCATTTATTTTTAAGGGCCCCGTCGTAACCTTTTATTGAAATTAAAATCTGACTAAAGTAAGAGCATCCTTGCTCACAAAAAGCCGATGGAATACTTACCAAGTAAGTGTCATCCATGCAGTCGATATGTGGTCCGATGATAGTAAAATATTTGACTCCTTCAGGTGGGGAAGCGTACGGAATATCAATTGTCACCTGGAAAAAAAATAATCCATATGAAAAAAAAATATCCCTTCCTTCCCGTCGGTCTTGAGAATTGAAAGGAATTACTTGGAACAAATTACTTGGGAAAAACAAGCAGCATTGTCTAGAGGGGCCGGGGAAGTTGCTTTTTTTACAGAGAAGTTTGAATATTAAGTTTCAATTTATTTAAGACTTAATCAATTCCTTTCCCAGAATGGAAGCAGAGTAACTTTAAACCGGAGAAGCCAAGTCGAAGTATTTCATTCTGCGTAGACAAAAGCCGATGTGGTGTGTTTTGCATTCGTTATCAGTCTGGGCTGAAAAGGCTCTTACATGGAATATTTTTAGTTTTATTGTGACGGAATCTGGAATCCATCTTGCTACATACCTTTAGGTAATATCGGATTGTTCCACATTTGGATTCAAATGAACAAGGTAAGGAGGTCTCGGGGAGTTGGAAACGGAATGGGAACTTGTGCCTTCCTCTGGTGAGGACTGGGACGGAACCTTCAGCTTTCTCTGTAAAAAAAGACAAAAGCAAATGAAAATTTTACATTACGTTTTTGTGATATACTCATGTATTTTATCATGTCACATCTTTACAGTTAACATCATTGTTAGTCACACAAGAGTTAAAGCATCTACTAGCATTTCATTTCAAAAAACCAAGCTATTCAAAATAATGAGCGTCAAAATTAAAGTTAGAACAAACAATTGAAAAAAATATTCTTCCCAGAATTGAGTTAGAATTTATTTATTATTCGCTAATTTCAATTAAACATTTTTAATTAAAACCAGCTACCTTTCCCCCAAATCACACAACGGTCATCAACAAAGTATTGGTCGTCTTTGACTGTGCGTCGATCCCCGCTTATAATCACCTTCCATTCGACATGGGCCATTCCTCGGAGGTTTACACGAACGGCTGAAAATAAGGAATGTAGATAATATAACGGTTGCATAATTTATAACCAACTTAGATTATCATCATAAAAGTAGCAGTTGCAGATATCCGTCCCTGACAGGCTTCTAAATTAATCGGTATTTAGTAAAACATCAATATGAGTATGCCAAACTGTGTGTATGGATAGTAGATCTATTCAGCAAACAAACAACCCGATTTCCGTTTCACTGAAATCTAAATTTTATCAAAGCCTAGCTAGTGGGGGTTAGAAAACTCATCTGTACATGTTTAAAATTCGTACTAATAGAACTTATGAATGATTTGGTTGAGGTGAATCGAAACGTCTTGATATTCTACACCGGATACTCCACAATATATCTTAATTCATTCCATTCATTTCCATATTCATTTCATCTTCATGCATAAAATATAAACTTTAAAAAAATGGCCAAATGTACCGACCAATTAATTACACTTAATGTAATTCTTACCACGTAGTTTAAAGTTCTCCGTCGTCTCCAAAATCACAAGTCCGGACAAGAGCTCCCCCGCATAGTACATTTCCTTCTCTAGCCGAATGTCAAACTCCCTGATATAGTCCATTTTGCTCTGGCATTAACTTCCTTCTCCGTTCCGATGATTAATGATGAGCCGAGTCCCGAAAAGAGCTGGCTGCTGATAAAGTAATTTTCTCCTCCGAGTCAGAACAGAACCCAAACGGATTCCTTTTTCTGGAAGTGTTTGCGAGGGGAGGTAGAAATGGGAAGGGGGAGGCTAGTGCCAAAAAATTAATGCCATTACTGGAAGTAACAGCTGGGTAACGGTTCGGGAGACGCTTCGCAGCTATATTCTATTCTGGATCCACAGTCACTAGTTGGATGTAAGATAAAAATGAAGATTGACAGGAATTGATATTTCTTTCATTTACTTTCACAGAATTTACAGATGACAACGGTAACGATCCCCCTTCTCGTTCCCCTTCAGACATTTGGCGTCACCAGTCAGCATTTACCATCATCATCATCATCATCAAATCATATCATCCTTGTTTGATCTTCAAACTCCGTTTTTAGGGGATCCCTGCAAGTTTGAAAGAAATTTATATTTTTCATTTAACAAAATGCACAAACGTTTTATTTCTCCGGGCGAAGAAGGTTCAACTTTCATCGTTTATTTTTATGCCTATTTCTTACTACGAACGTATACTAAAATGAACAGAAATATCAAAATAGGAAAAGATACAAAAACGTTATTTCACATGGCATGATCCGGGCAAACAGGAAGGTTTACTGTCAGTCAGTCAGATTTAGTTAATGTGTTGGAATCCTCGTTTTGTAAATTAACTTGGAATTTAATTCTCAAAATTAAATCAAATCTTCTCCAACCCATAAAAAGCAAAAAAAAAGCAATGCGCTTACATTATGAGCAAGCTACACAAACAAACGCAAGTTGTTCCAGCACAGGATGGGAACCAAATCAGAACCAAAAAAGAACCCAAACAATCAGTTTTCATTCGGGACTCACACGGGGCAGTCCACTCTTTTTTGCAGTTAGCATCCGGATATTGGACCGCACAGAAGGGGTACCTTTTCCCCTCACAAACCGCAGCGCAGCAGTAACATTTGGGCTGCATACACGTGCAGCAAACGTCAAGCAAGCAATAAGGCAGACTAGAAGAATAACCATAAAAACAAGGAACGAACCCAGCCCAAGCCATCCAATTCAACTCAACTCATTCAATACCAAACCAAGCAAGCTAAGCCAAGTAAAAAAGCAAACCATCATCATCTTCTTATCCTACAAACCAAACCAAAAAAGTAAAGTAAAAACCATATAGCTTTATTGCGCTTTGCGCTTGACTTCTGTTTATTTTTATATCTTGAGCTGACTGACTATGAGTTGACTTGACTAAAAAAGCATGTTTTTATGCTGAGCACTCTTTTTGCTAAGTACATTCCCCTTGTAAAATGAGGATGCGATTCGTGTCCTCGTTGTATCCACGCACCCAACCAAAACCGTTTTCTTTTCAAGCCTCGAGGAGAGCCAAAACAGGGAACGCTGCTCAAATTTTCCCCTTGACTTTTCGTGTAAAAGTATTTTTCTGTAACTTACTCGCGTTTAGCTGATAGCACTTACGTACTTCTACAACAAGTGCTATGCAATAATGATATAGTAAAAAACTAGCCATATGTAATAATATGCACATTATATTTAGCTAACATACCTACCTACCTAACCTAAATTTTGTCTGAGCTCACTAAAAATATCATCCTTATCATGGCATATCACATGAAATTGAAATTAATGTGTTTGGTATGCACAATTCATGATATGTTCCTGATATGATCTATGCTCCTGACTCGACTTGCTATGTGATCTATGATGAATGCAAACGATATTGAAGCTTAAAATGATAAATGCCCCTGTGTATATTTAATTAGCTGCTATGCTGCTGCTAGTCCGCCAGGTAAAGATTTATTAATATTAGCTTGAGAATCTAATAATAACATGATTCCATAATTTATTTTCCTGTTCGCTCGTTATTACATATTTTCCACATTTTGTAACAGTAACAGCTTATATATGATATGATGGTAAGTTATGTAACTTTCATAGCAAATCACATTGAAATAAAAATGAGGAGCGAAAAAGATTATAGAAGGTTCATAATAGCTACACAGTAACAAAAAACAACTCGTTCATATTGTCTGTTACATTACGTAATGTACAAGTTCGGTTAGGTATGAATGAGTTTACTCATGCATCCCCATAAAATGCTGGAGGAGATGAATTAGCTACACAATGGCCATACACATCTCAACCCGGGACATCTTAATTGACGTCGTATTTCAAATGGATACTAATACGAGTGCTGCTGGCTGGATGGCAATAAAATTGTAGGTAATTCTCTGCTATCTATCTGAACTCCCTACCAAGTTCATTCATTTCGAAGCACGCTCGGAGACCAATATCCGTGCTCCCCTCGGATTTAGACATGTGTACTAGAGCCTCTTTCGGATTTGGCATTGTTTACTGACTGACTGAGCATAGTCCTCTGTTTTCGTACATGGGAGCCTACCTACCTACATTTTTGTTGAATGAAATGAAATTCCTATTATTATATTTATATGATGACTACTGCTAATCTGGTAGATGAAGATAGGATGTGGATGGGGCAAAGTGTTTTTCCTTCTCAGTGGAAAGGAGAGAAAGTATGGCTTAGAGAAAGTGGGATAAAAAATTTCTTTCTGTAGCCTCTGCAGGCACTCACTCCTTTCTCCAGCTATTTTTTTTGTTGCAGATCGTTTCCATTTTCCTTGGCTCACCTTGTTTCTTACTTCTTGTGCACATTGCAGCTTAAAATAAAATTTATCTTCTTACATTATAGTCAGCTTCATAAAAAACAGGGGGGAACTGAATGGGAACTCATCTTGTTTTATGAAGTTGCTCTTTCTCCCAACCCAACCCAAAAGCAGGAAAAAATAACACTATATTGGTGCTGGGACTGGTATTGAACGGATGGAACTTATTATTACGTCAAGTAACTACTTTTATATTACATGTACGCACATAATTCTGCATCACATTCTCAAATCCCTGCAAAGTACTTTCTCTTTTCCGACAACGTTTTCTTCCAATTGCTGTTGCTGCTGTACAAGCAGGAAGGTAAATACTCCCACTGGATCTGACAACCGAGGTTGTGTACGGATAGTTTGAAAATACTTGTGATGGAGTTGGAAATACAAATACAGAGCATGATGATGATGATGATGATATGAGATTGTATGGTTGAGGTTCATTTTAAATTCGGAAAGTGTTTGTTTGAGACACCTTCCAAAGTCTGTGTAGTGATTAATTAGGTAAATACTATACTACTTTCACTTCAGCCTGCGACTAAATAGGATCCTGTGGTGGTGGAATGAAACTGTGTAAACCTTCGTGTTTTGAACTCATTATAAACGCCTTAGTCATTGTTCCATGTTAATTATAGACTTCCCTCTTCAGCTATGGAAATGGAAGAATTGTAACAGATGAGGCAGACTGGCTGCCCATCTGGGTGTAAAGAACCTGAAACCAAACGAATTAACATAAATGCATGGGTAATTAGCTCATTTGAGTATAGTATAATGTAAAATAAAGATAAGCTGGCAGTGTTGTGCCAGAATCCGAACCGAACGCATTGTTGTGGGGCTTCTTCCTTCATTTCTGGCTAAGGCCAGGGCTTGGGGTGGTCATCGGCATC
>JAQGAI010003501.1:0-10666 GCA_034696905.1 Lepidocyrtus violaceus
GCCCATTTAATATGGACTTAAGTACATCCATAACTCACTTGATCAGAGTTTTATATGATAAATCGTGATGGGATGGGATGATGACGAGTGGTGGAGAGCAAAGCACACAGAAAATAGATGGGATTATTTTGTCCTCGAGATTCTAGCGGCCCATCATCATCATCCACCTCCTCCTCATCAGCATCATCATCAGCATCATTCCAAGGAAAAAAAATTGTCAGCCTTTCCCCAAAAAAAGAAAAAAAAAATAAGTAGTATCGGAACGCAAAGGGAAAACTGTTTCTTTCCTTCAACTCTCTCATGGCATGGCTTCGTACCAAACCATCATTATCATCATTATTACCAACCTTAGTAGGTATGTTCTATTATAACACATCAGTATTCACCATATATAGCCCGGAGTAAGGAACTTGTGTAGCCACTACTTAATTCCCAGCACAGGATTACCTACTCCTCCATTTGTATCGTCATCGCATCGAGTAGTTGAGTGAAAGTCAGGGAAAAAGTGGAAGGGGGGAAGAAAACAACTCATTTCTTTCCTACTACAAAGTGAAAGTTGGGGAGAGATGTGCATTCACTTTCTTATTAGACCAAAATGAAATTTAGTTTCCAACCTCGATCTTCCTCCTCTCCACTCTTATTATTATGAAGGACCATGTCTGCTCCAACGAGATATCTCTTATCGTTAGCCGTAACGGTGCTTCTCATCATCATCATCCTCCTCATCGTCTTCCTTGAATGGCCATTGCCAAGGAATGGGAGTTTGTTTACCTATCCTCCCAAATAAGTTGACATATATGCTTAGGAACGTACTTCAAGCCAGTACTCATCTCATCTCTCATCATCATCATCTGTCTCACTAGAGTATAGCAAGTAGGTAGCCATTCTCGTTACATTTCCAGCCGATATGCTTATGCATATGCCAGCCATAATTGCTTCACACTTGAGTCTAACTCAACCAGCACTATTCTTACTAGATCTTTTCCAGAATCCTCTTCTCCTTTCCAGAATTTGACTTGACTATGACCCACATTCTATGGTTATGCGTGTATGTCGTCCCCACCTCAATACCCATCAACCTCGACAAATTCGCCGAACAACAATGATGAGCTCGTCCAATTCATTCCGAAAGCTCGTTATGCAGTTGACCATCCACTTCAAACTCATTTTCCTCCCAAAAAACTCCACTCCGGATAAGGTGCAATGGAAAAAGAGAGATGCCATCATCCTCTTCATATCATGCCCTGTTATACCCATAAAGTTTGCTTCCATCATCTTCATGATCGTTTTCATCCCGGTCGTCATATCGTCCTCCTTCCTCTTCCACCTCCATCGCATCACAGCATTATGGACAACGTATATCATCCCCGTTATTCAAATGAGACTATCATATCTATATTATCATACCAAGAGGACAGGAGGAAGAAGATGCACTTGAAACAACTGCTGCCGCCGTCAACTTATGTACTTTTATTCCACCTTCCATATGATAATATGATGAGGACAAATTTGAGAGAAAGTCTGGGATATCTGAGAAGTTCCACTTTCTTCTTTTTTTTAACTATGGAGTTTTCACTCTTTCTCTCAACTTGCCATATTTACATAATAGATTTCTGGAAGGGAAAGTGGAAAGAAGTAAGCTATGCATGCATACATGGATGAAAGCTCGGCTCCTTTCTCCTCCTTATTGTTTCAATGCTCTCGCACTCTCTCCAGCTCTGTGTGCAGAGTTTCTTGCTTTTCCGAGGGAAACAGTGTGAAACTCAAGCCTCCCCAGAAAACTTTTCCAGTTAACTTTGAAGATGATAAAAAGGGGGAAAGAAAATGCGTAGTGTGTTGTTCATGGCGTAATAATAATATAAAAAGTACAGCCATTTACTTTCCACCTTTTCCCTTCATCCTTCCTTACAAGATATCCTTATGATATGATATAAAAAGCATGTCAACCTGAGTAAATATGTATGTTACATAGTCATTTTCTTTTCCTTGTGAGATTTGAAATGAATGCATGAAGAAAATAAAGTCACTCATGGAAAATTAATTTTTTCGTCTTCCCTCACTTTCTCTCCTCTCTTTCCTTGTCTGTCTCTCATCTTTTTCTTGTTCTTTCTGCCATTATGGGTGTAGTAGCTGTGGTGTAAAGTGTAAAGTGTAGATATAGTGCACACAGACTACATACACACGCGTGTAAAAAATGTTTCTTTCATGAGAGCCGCCACAGCGGTGCTTTGCATAGCAGAAAGAGGGAAAAGCGAAAGAAAGAATTCATTACCGTTTCCGGTCCTTCCCTCTTTTCTTTCTTTTATGCAGTTAACCGAGCTCCTTCAAGCAAAACAGTATTTCAAATGTAAATAAATTTTTGCCTAAAACGTCAGGAAAAAATCTAATTTCGAATGGATTGCAGTGGAAGGAAAATATCCTTTCCAGAGAGAAAAATAAGGTAAAGGCCGTGTTAAATAAATGTCGGATTAAATATCATTCCCATTAACATTTCAAGAATATTATTTACATTTGCATTCCTCATTAAAGGTTTAAAAAAATGACCTTCATCATCCTTTCATATCCTCCTATAATTTCACTGATATCGACACTTGAGACGTCTGCAAAAGCCTTTGTCATGGCTGGAATCCCACAATTCACCAGAACAGGAAAGGGATCCTCCAACTAAACTATCATTTTCCCAATAATAATGGCCACGGCAATAAAGGAAAAAAAGAAAACTTGAAAAAAGGGAAACTTATGGCAATTGATTTTTTAACGCTTGAACAAAGAAACTTCTCCAGCCCTGAAAAAAATCTTTAATATTATTTGAAAGTGTATCTACCAATCGGTTTTATTTCCTTTTGTTCCTTTCTTTTCATTTTTTTTCTCTTCTCTCTTCCGTTTGATTCAATAGATAAAAAAAAGTATATAAAAACGAAATGATGAGAGAAGGAGTAGGAGGAGGAGGAGAACAATTCTTCCTATTCTTTTCACTATTTTTATTCATTTTTTTTCCCTTTTGCTCCACTCCTTCTCTCTCTCTTCATTTCCCTCTCTCTTTGCTTTATAGTCCCCTCTCTTTGGAAGGATGGATGGATGGATAAAAGGGAAAGTTGCTGAGAGCAATGGAAATGGAGAAATGTTGGGAGGGCGAGGAGATGAGAGAGGGAGGAAAAAGAAAGAGAGTGAACTGGTGAGAGAGGAACGAGTGAAAAGGAAAGTCTATTGTTGTCGTGGATGATGTGATCCACAATCCTTTTCTTCCTCTCTCTCTCTCTCTATCCAATACGCAGTTTTTTTCCTTCATAACATTGTAATAATAATAATGCAATCCAATGTCGACGAGACGAGAGAGAGGACAAACACAAAAGCACACACACACAACCAACTATAGTAATATTATTTAAAAAGCAGAGAAAAGGAGAGTGGGCAATCCTTTGACCCATTTCCTTCAAGTTTCCTTCCTCATAATAGTAGTACTCACTCACTAACTCTAAGCATATTACCTAACCTGGTTCGTTACGACTGTGTTTTTTATATTCCCAGGCCTTTTTTCCTTCCATAAATTCACTTGCAATCCATCTCGGATTTTTTACATCCGCAGCTGTGACCAGACCAGACCAGACCAAACCACCATGGAAGCCTCTGTAGTGGTCATTCAAATAACAGGGAAAAAGGAGGATTTGATGGGGTCAAAGGTTCAGGTTCTAGATGATTCTCAAACAGTCGTATTATATTTTATTGTGTCTACGTTCAATTCAAAAGGACAGGTTTTGTTTAGTTAGGTAGCGTTCCCAGACAACCCCCGTCGTTCGGTTTTTGGGGTTTACGGATTAGCAAAATGCGGGGAAATGGGCAGGAGTGTATGTACTGATACTTCACTCTAACTGACGGAAGCAAAAGTCAAAATCACAAACATCTACCTACATTGAAGGACTGTTTATTTCAGTTAATTGACATGCGGTCCATCATATCGTAGCCAGAATCTCGGGTAAATCTGGGCAACGTTTTATTCAACTTAACGCAAAGAGCCAAAGCCAAGTCAGTCAGTCAGTGACCTTATCTTTTTTTGGCTTTAGAAAACTGTCACTTTCATTTCCAGTTGGTGGAGTTTTGGTAGAGTTGCTGTCATTTTTAATTTGTGGTGGTAATGGGGACACGGATTGAAGTTGCTGACAGTTCTCTTTCCAGCATGAGTACGGATTGAGTTAAGGCCATTTGTTCCTTTGCTCCTTTTCATCTCACTATCGCATTTCAGTAGCCACAAAAAATAATAAACAGCAAAGTTTTGGGCACGGTCGGTGGTGGTAGTTGGTAATGCATGCTGGTAGATTTAATTGACTTACGATATGATATGATGGTAGAGAAAAAAGCAAATGTCAAGTTGACGAGGGAGAAAAAATGGAGAAAATGGAGATTAAATCATCTTACTTTATAAATAATAATAATTGTGTTCATCATGCCGGAAGCAAAAATAGTCTTTACTTAATACGTATTTACTTACTGAAATGGGATATTAATTAGTAGAAATAATAATGATAATAATAATGATCACCCCATTACGAAATCAACGCCAGACCCCTTCCGCCAGAAGTTCAATGAACTTTTAGAAGGAAAGCAAAATACGTAAATCTCGGACTGGCCCGTATTTTTTTTCTTGTTAGTCAATCGAGAACCTCCCCTCAAAAGATGAAATAGATCGGGTTGGTTTTGTTGTACTTATCCATGTACCTCAAGTAGTATTACATAAAAAGAAAAATAACATCATTTACCAAATTGAAAAAAAAATCAGTAGTAAACACGTGTCTATTGATGTGGAGCTAACGAGAACATGTACTTTAAAAAAGATCAAAGCAGCTCATTTCCGATGTATAAGCTAAGGTAAATAATAACAAGGTATGTGAGTGAGGATTAAAAAATAAAAGAAATCGTTTGATGATTGTTTTTCCATGTTAGTCTAGTCATCAACCCTTCTTAACCCTTTGGCTGTTTCAGCAAGATTATGGAAAAGATGTTTGAAGTAAAAAATAAAATCATATTTTCGTTCCATATCAATTTAAGTATTAGAAAGTAGAAATACCGAGAAAGTTGAAGTCGATTCAAAGCTCATCGTTCAGTTTGTTTAGTATTGACTGTATTTGATATTTTTTGTTGTTGAGTAGTTCAGTTTTAGTATACCAATCTCGACTAACTGGAAAACGTAACGGAATTTGTTTCCCCTCTTGTTGGAGATTTGCCAATGACGGCGGTGGTGCCGGTCCATTGGCTGGATAATTACTAGCGAAGCAAATCAACTTCCAATTTTCTGTCTAGTTGTCCATTCCTGTGGAGGAGAGGTGTCCGACAATGCAAGAATTTTTAGACAATTACACCAGCCATTATTTGGCAATAACACTTGGCGCGAATTCATTCCACTCCAATGCACTGATTGATAGTTTTGTTGGATTGTGTTACGCAATCAGGGTTACAATGCAATGCAGATGTAGTTTACCTTGACCATCGTCATTATCGTTACTGTTTACCTTTTCCAAAACAAAAACAAAATGTTTTGTAAAACGAGAGGCAGCTTAGAATGGTCCGGCTGCCATTGTTCTGCTAGATGATACATGGACGCACTGCATTGACTGTTTAGTTATCAAGATCGGAAAATCTTTTTGACGTGTATTATTGGGTGCTGCATAGACACATAAAAACATTTGATAACCGCAGGCATTTTTATCGCTATTTTTTTTCTCTCTCTCTCGTGATGTTTTGAAATTCGACGAGCCCTCTCACAACCCTCCACATACTTGTCCATTCAGCTATATCACTTTCCCATTGAACATAATGGCTAACAAAAAATGATGATGCGCTTGGACTTGGGCTTACGACAAGATGATAACGAAAAAATGGGCAATTGGCGAGGAGGAAGGAAACGAGCAATTTACTTTTACACTAGGTACGTACGTACTGATGCAAAAGCAATGGAAAATGGCTAAAAAAAACAACTGCCACTGCCCCAGCCCTCATTTCAAATGACCATGGCCATCCTGAAAAAAAATCATAGAGCATCCGGTGAATGTAAATCTAACAGGAGGAGGAGAGGAACTGGATTCCTCCCCAGAGACCTGGCAATGGCATCACACGCAATGCGAGCAAGCAAGCAGATTGCCTGATAGTGGAGGAATAACTGCAGCAGCCACCTTGTTTTATGAGCGGAGTCAAATGTAAAATGGCTAAAATATTTTTTTTGTGCTCACGTGCCGTGCATAAGGTACATCCATTCAATATAGGTATATACCATCGCCAGCATCATCATCATCTCATTCCTTCATCCCCACCCATTCATCCAATTTTCCCTGTGCTTTGCATTACTATTACGGGGACGATTAGCCATATCATGTATAAAGCAGCAAGCAGTAGTGGAGGGAGGGAAAGAGAGAAAGCACCGTATTCACATCACATCAGATGTGGAATTATAGGTACCTAGGAAGGCACTTTTGCCTCTGCCGCCTCCACGTAGAGCCAGGACAGTAATAATGATCCGTTGCAATGAGAAAATGAGATAAGGCATGTCCTGCCGCTGATCACCATCATCATTTTTTCTTTCCCCCCGAACCAGAACCAGGCTCAAGGTCTGCGAGGAAGAGGAGAAGTGTAACTGGTCCCAAGTGGGAACACGACCTTGCTCTGCTTCATCTCCAGCGGTTACCTTTACCTTGTCTACCTCTTCCCCACATTTTCTTCTTCTTCCTGCCATCCCAAAACCAAGCCCCACACGCCACAACCGCAGAGAAGAGGAACGGGATCATCCAGACAGTCAGAGGGAAAAAAGACAGGGCCCATAAAATATGGAATGGAATGTTGGGCTATCTCCGCAACCAATCAAGCCACGGTCATTTATTATTTCCCTGGAAGCACAAGCAAAGCGGAAAAAGTTTATCCTTGAGATATACATCCCAATAAATATTGCCCATTTGATTGTAGCAGCAGCAGCATCTGCAGCTAACAAAATAAAATAACGAAAATTGTAGCCACCACCATCATCATCATTGTCGTTAAAATAATCAGTACCTATTTACCTTCCTCCTATTTGGAAATAAAAAAAACACTGGACATTGGATTGGCCACCGGGAAAAGAAATTTCCTTTCAAACATTCGAATTTCCAGCCCTGTTTGTGTTTTTTTTTATTTTTTAAAACGTAATTCCCCTCCTACACATTCCGGGTGATAAAGAAAACTCATTTGTTATTATTATTGCAGGGCCGAATAACGTAATGGAAGGAAAAGTCCATAAAGTAAATTTTACAAATGGTATGCCTTTCTTTACCCCATGCCGTATAGTTGCGAATTGCCAATCCAACGTAGCTTGTCGTAAAAGATCATTGGCGATCAACCCATGTTTATCATCAATTCCTCACTCACTTCTGTGTACAGCAGCAGCAGCGGGAAGAAGAGAAGGGAAAAAATAGGGTGAAAGTGGAAGCGAAACTACCTGATTTACTTTCCCTTGTCTGTCATGACACATAAAATGTTTTTTTTCAGCTGTGTTGTTTTGTTATTATTGTTGTTCCCCCAAGTCATACTGCTCCTGCTTACTCCCTACTTACAGCTATAAAAATGGGGGAATAAGGTGCTTTCTCAATTGCTTGTCGTCTATCAGCCTCTCAACCAACTCAACTCAGGTTGAGATTACATTGCATTTGCATAGCCCATAAAATGTCTTATAAGTGGATATCCTTGCCAGCCATTCAATCTCTCTCCAACTACCTTCCTTTCAAGCTCAGCTCACCCATACACAATTTTGTCAAGGAAGGAAAAAAAACATGAAGCGGGAGGAAAGCCATCTTGCCATTATCATCATTCACCCAACTCACTCCCATTTACTTTCTCCTGCTGACTCCACTCTCTCCCTGGCCATGTTCATGTACACAAATATGTAATAAGATCATTTTGGTCCTATCTCCCTATTACATTGCTCACACATTTGCATTTCTCGGATTCCCATTATTCTTCCACTTTCTCCCGCTCCCTTCCCCACTACCACTAGTAGTACTACTACTACTACTCTCTCTCCCTTTAACCTACTTGATTCAATGAGATGAAATAAAAGAAGAAAGTGGAAGAAATCTTTTTTTATTTAAAGCGAAAACTGTTGAATATTGCAATTCTCCTTTGTGAGTATGGAAGTTTCCCTCCTCCTCCACCGCCGGAGCCATTCTTTATGCCCGCTCCCCATTTTCCATAATGCATGCTTGTATTATTACTCCCTCCGAATGGAATAAAGTGTGGTGGTGGTGATGGTGAAATGAAACCTGCTGCTGCTGCTCCAAGCTGGCTGGTTAGGATGGCTGGCCCTAGCCATAACGCGTCTGCTTTTAGTTTGGGGTTTTCAATTTTTTCTTTCCCTTTTCCCCATCCTTCCATATGTCATTTCTTTCCCATATAACATCCACTGGTTGGTACTAACAAACTTATTTCCCTGTCACTTCCCTTTCCCTTCGTCTGAACAAGCTATAAACTCAAGGAGACACTTTTTGTTTTGTCTGGAGAACATTTCAAGAGAGGAGGAAAAAAATAGACAGGGAGTCATTGAAAGCCAGTAAAAAGGAACAGAGGAAACTACTTCTCTACTCATATTGTTTATTATTGTTATTGCCCCAGCCATGTTCTTATATGTAGGCAAAACCAACTTGTTTTAAATCCAAATCAAACAACTTGGAATTATAGATGGATACGAGGAAAATATGTAGGTCTTAAGAGGAAAAGGGATTCATCTCAACATGAATCAAGTTATAGGACCTCTCCATAAAAATCCAATATTGCTCAACTAAAAACGGGATACACGTACTTGAATTTTTCTCCAATCTTTATTATCGTTATGCTTATATATAAAAAGGAAGTAAAGGCATTTTTATATTTTTTTGAGGAAAAGATCCAGACTAAAAAACACTCTCTTGCCAGTCTCCTCTCCTCTCCAAACATATTCCTGTCGTCCTCCTTTTATTTATTGATTTACCGACAGGTACACACTCCGCAGGAATGAATGGCATTATAGACCGAGAGAGTGAAAAAAGCAACTTTTTCAAGTGCACAAAAGCCATTCACATAGAAAGATAAGGGAAAACGGTATCCACCCAATCTGACTCATCGTAAAGTGGCTCAATCATGCAAATTTTTTAAAGTCCAAAATTCTATCATACGACTCAAAGTGACTCATTTTGAATATTTCACCTATTTTAAATTTCAAACTTATTTTTCATTCGCTGGACCGGATTGTCCATGACTATATTGTTTGCTTGGGATTTTTCTTGGATTGTTAGTTCGGAAAATATTTTAAAGGACATCACTAGAGATCAGACAAGAGTCATTTAAGCAATGCTCCCATCCGATTACAACATGAAAAAAAATATTTCGCGGTCTACAACAATTGCTCTTAAGACTAACTGACATTAACATTAACTGACAGAAGCTATATGATTCTGCGTTATGATTCTGATGATTACCAGTGAATATTACTGTTTATGACATGACCAATGAAAATCTGCATTTGTATTCCGATGCAAAATGTGGATAGTGGAGGGGACATCGAAGACGGTCGTGTCCCAAGATTTACTAAACAAACTGGTCAAGCGTACACAGTGCATCGTTTTTTTTAAACGAAAGTGAATCCGACTTGATTACTTTTGTTACTTGGCTGTCTAAATGAGTAAGGTGGAAAGGGAGGAAGTGGAAATCGTACCAAAATTTCATCACATTGGAACACGTTGAACAGTTGGACGCCGACTGCGTGACGTTCATACACGTACATTTCGTGGAACAAAAATAAATAAAGATTTTCCATAATATGTTACACATGAGCGGTTAAACATAATTAAAGCGCGTACATGAAAGTGGCGCAATGGAGATGGCGGAAATTAATTTGCATATAGTAATGTTTTAATCGTTCCCCCAAAACGATTCAAATCCAAGATAAAGAATCCAATAAAGTACGGCAGCGATAAAATAAAATTAAAACTACGTGGACATTTGCGACTCTTCAAATATAAAACATTTTGCAAATTAGCCAGTAAATTACCAACAGGAAAAGTTGTATTTACGCCATGTGGTTTTATTAAAGCTAAATGCTTGGATAGTGCAGTTAGTTAATATTATTAAATTCGTACTTTCAAACATTTTAATTTGAATAAAATTAATTTTCTTTATTATTTTACACTACACTATGTAGAGTTGGTGCTGGTCCTCGAGTTCACCACGAAGAAGACTGTCCTCTGCAAGCAAAACCTTATGAATGCTGGACCCCTCCCCTTGTCCATTTTATGAAAGGGCCCCACCCCAATTGCCACCTTCTTACAAGATTTCACAAATAAGCTAATCCACTTCCTGTCGCTACCACTCATCTCCTCCGAATTCCCCCTCCACTTTGTCAAAATCTTCTTGGAACCGTGGATTGACCTACTGCCCATCTCCAGCATGACCAGAACCACTCCACCCATTAATACGAATACCAGCAAAACTCCGAGCAGGACCAACTTGGAAAAGGAATGCCAGAATAGGACGATCGCATACAAAGTGGCGATGGAGATCAAGCCTCCGCAGAACTGAATCAACGGGAAAATGGAGTTTTGCATGCAAGCATTTAAAATCAAGGAGAAGTGCTGGACTTCCCTGTACTTCATGGCAAGGTTGAAGGTCAGACGGGGTC
>JAQGAI010003502.1:0-10664 GCA_034696905.1 Lepidocyrtus violaceus
AACCCTAAAACAAATCGGGATGCTTTTACCATCTCAAAATATTTATCATCTATGAAGTTCCAGCAGGATGGAGAAGGAACAATGACTGTAATTGTGACCAGAGGAGAAAATCCTGTTGTTTTATCGGAGCATGGAACAGTAAAAGAGTATCCTGTACTAACAATAAACAAAACGGATATTGTGGATTCTACTGGGGCTGGGGATGCATTTGTTGGAGGTTCGCACACACATCAATACCAAGCACAAGCCTGTTATTTTTTAAAATCATAGTCCGATAATTTTTAATTTCTAACAAGACGTACGTATTTTTATAGGATTTCTAGCGTATTGCATCCAAGGAAAATGTATAGATGACTGCATTCGCTGTGGGATTTGGGCAGCTGCAGAGAACTTGAAAGGCATTGGGTTTAGCTTGCCTTCAACTAAAGCCCTTTCTCAATTTACATCATTCTATTCAGAAACAAGAAAGTTGAATAGTTTTGAATAAAATAGAAAGTTGATTAAAAATTCTGGATGGAAAGCATTTTTTCAAATAATTTTATTAATCTGTGATCAACTCTATTAAAACTATTACAACAGCTCTATTGTATCGCCAACAATAATATGGTATTTTAGTTATCTTTTGCAAATCATTTCTTACCTCCACCCCACCCTCTACAAAATACTACAAGCTTGACTAATCACTTGCCTCTGCTTATCAGCGAAAGCCACACAGCCGATGTCTGTCAACACATCCGCGGTCACGACAGAAATCTTATTTTCCCTGATCCGCTTCCGTAAAGCCTCATTCTTTGGTAGCCGACTGATACCTACCCTGATCCCGTTTATTGTTCTCTTCAGCCCGTTTTGTTGGCCACCATTTTGCGGGCCCTTTTTCATTTTTACGTTGATGAGGAAGCTCTCCCTATCCTGGTCCCCTGTTTCGCT
Source organism: Lepidocyrtus violaceus (assembly GCA_034696905.1). Classification (NCBI taxonomy): domain Eukaryota; kingdom Metazoa; phylum Arthropoda; class Collembola; order Entomobryomorpha; family Entomobryidae; genus Lepidocyrtus; species Lepidocyrtus violaceus. The sequence continues at coordinate 928 of JAQGAI010003502.1, forward strand.
TCCCCCTTCGTTGTTATTGCCATTCTTGGCGTCATCATCCGGATCTGTGGTGGCATTGGTATTGACGGGAACTATGCAGATTATATCTTCATTATCTTTCTTGAATTCTGCGGCTCTTCCGGGTAGAGTTGCGTCCTTGGATGGGACCCTCACGATTTTCACTTTATCTACCGGCTTATTCATCACTTCGGCTAGTTTGTCGGGAAGCTCTGCCAGCGTAGCTTGCCGTACAATTCCGGATGCCCTTCGTTCCCCTGGGGCAGCTGATGACGTGAGGGATTTTCGAGTTTCGGTTGGGCGACCTCTATCCCTGTTCGCAGGGGATGGGGAGCGCGACCGAAGGGCTTCGGATAGGCGTCTTGCGTTATTATAGAGATCCTTTCCAGCAGGATTCAACTCCATTTTGTTGCCTTTGGAATCTTCATTGGAATTTTGGGATTGTAGCTTATTGCTAGGACTTGGACTCTTATTCTGCCTTTCTCCGTTTGCCGGTGATGGAGATCGGGAACGGCGGATTGCTTCGGATAGGCGTCTTCCCGATCGGTACACATCTTTCCCGGCTACATTCAACTCAATTTTGTTGCCAGATGAGTCCTCCGTTGACTTCTGAGGCTTGAGCGGAGTGCCTGGACGGGAAGAGGATGGGTTCCTTTCCTTCGAGCTGGAACTGTCATCATCAGGGACGGGTTCTATAATTTTGGGTGGCGGCGGTAGGCTCCTTGGCGGTTGACTTTTTGGTGGTTGTGTGGCTCCCCCTGCTTGTGAAGTAGATGGCTTTGGCTCTACTTTAGCTGCTGATGCTGCGGGTGGTGGAGCTTTGTTACTTGAAGCTGGCTCTTCTCCTGAAAAATAAGATTATTTAGGACATGCCTACTCCCAATTAAAAATCCCATCAGCAGAGTCATTACAAAATCACCCAAACCCACACAATAGCTAGTCTTACCTCTGGACTTGGTCGTCTCAGCGGCTTCCGGATTGGAAATCACACTCCCTTTCCTGGATCCCTTGTCCGACTGCTTGGAATATCTCCTCTTTTGTTGTGCTTCCGCTGTGGCTGGCTCAGTCCAGTCTAAAGATCCAGCCAACATCTTGGAGAGAGGGACACGAGACTCCCGTCCCAGAAGCCAGTAAGTATTCATTTCTCCTTTTCCTTTGACGTTTACAGTGCCCCTCAGCTCATGCTTGTAAGTCGGTGGGAGGAGTGCCTTGGTAGTCTCAGAGATCTGGATTCTGTTTGCCGTGCTTGTTGACTCCATTCTGGAGGATGTATTGACAGTATCTCCGAAAAGACAGTAGCGGGGCATTTTGACACCCACGACGCCAGCTACTACCTATAAGGTATTGAAAAGAAAGAAAATAATTAAAAATCTTAATTTAAAGTAACGTAACTATACTATTTTAATTTCTTTTCAACTTACCATTCCGCTGTGGCAGCCAACTCGTAGTTTTAAATGCTCTCCATCTATAAAAAAATACACAAACAAGACTTTTTCAGCACGAATCTCACATTACCCCCAAACTATTTCATAATATTTCACCCACCCCTCGTTGGATCTTTAATAGCTGTGGAAGCGTCAATCATATCCATAGCCATGTCAGCGATCCTCTCAGCATGATTGAGTTCCTGGACAGGTGCCCCACTGACCACCATATAGGAGTCCCCAATGGTCTCCACCTTGTACACCCCATTCCTCTCCGTCAACTGGTCAAAGAGGGAGTACATGTGGTTCAGCATCCCTACCACTTGAATGGGGGTGATCTTGCTGCAAATGTCCGTGAATGTGACGACATCCGAGAAGAGGATGGACACCTTATCAAAGACCTCGCAGGTGGTCACAGGGTTCTCTCCCTTGCGGAGTCGATCTGCGACCTGCTTTGGTATCATTTGATACAAAAGTTCATCGGTTCTCCTCATCTCATCGTCCAGTTTCTTCATCGACTCCTCCAACTTCTTGGACTTGTGCTGCTCCTGGTCCAGTGCCAGTTTCAACTCGACGGACTGCTGCGTTCCAGCCAACACCAAGTCCCTGCTGCAGTCATGCAAGCTCAAGTCATTTATGAATATCCCGGCCCCCACCAAGCTTTCCAGGTCCGGCATTACGGGGTTGGCTAGAAACAGGATCATGTTCCATTCCTCCATGAACAGCATTTGTCCTCGGAGCTTCAAGTGAACTCCTTCCACAGTCTCGTCCTCCATTATGGCATCCAGACTTTCCTCCTTTATTGGGGCGGTGGTGACTAGCTCGAAGATGTTGTTGCTCCGTTCCAAAATCTGTTTCATCAATTCATATTTTGAAGTATCGTTAATTTAGGTGATATTTTTTGACTTGTCGTTTCTGCCACCCACCGTTTGGAAGGAGAAGGCGATGAGGGGTCTTATAATCTCAAACGCTTCCGTCATCCCTTGCCCCACCAAGTCCTTCAAAATTGTCAACAGAGCGTGCCCAGTGTATGTGATGACCATCTCGGTTCTGTAATTCCCCAACCACATAAAGTCATCAGCCAAATTGCATATTGCCACATTTTTTCTTCCATTTCCCCTTCTAGAGTCCCAAATTATGCTAATCATGTAAGCATCAAACATTTCTTAACTTACGAGAATACAATGCAAAATGGGAACAACTCGAAAATGATTGATGCCCTGATTGGGAGCTGGCTCTCCTTCTTCATCACACTCCGCAAGTTCTCATGCTGACAAAAAGTGGTTTTGCCATTCCACCAAAAAAAGTAACCAATCCATTAAATCCAATTGCCTTTTTATTATTAGGGATGAATGCATAACATTCTTATGTCATCATATATCATGATTATCCCTATTCCTGTTTCTTTCACTTACCTCGACAAAGGCTTGATTGTCAAATGTAAGCTGGAAAATATTGTGCATCGTCTCTCCATCCAGCTCTTCGCTTAATAACTCGATTTCAATGTCTTGCTCGTAAAAATGCTTTGCGACCTAGGCAGGATTTTGAAACAAAAAAAAATGCAAACAGTTCATAAAACTTCCACAAATGAGCTCGACTAATCTTGAACAGATATGGAAATAAAATGAATATCTGATGATGACGATCTTGACTTCTGACTGACTTGTTTAATCTGGCCCTAATAATAATAAATAATATAAACATTCAATTACAGTAAAACATATAGAATTGAACATAATACAAAGTGAATTAAATATTAAGTAAAATTTACCATCGTGTACCATACAAATCCCCTCCGCTTGCTCCGATAGTGAAGCCGTAGTCCGGTAGCGGACTCGCTGTCGCAGTAGAATGAAGGCGCTCGCATTTTCGTGTAAGAGAATTTCAGGTACTCGTGCAGATTGTCCAAGCCTCAAGAAAACATGATTAAAGCAAATAATAGATTTTTTAGTGCAACTGGAGGGAGAAAAAATTCCCCACACCGGTTTATTTTTTTGCGTCATGGGATTGGGGATTGATATTTTTGGAAGAAATGTTGGACAAGGTCTGGATCTCTGGATTGGAATGAATGCAGCAAGCAACGTATTTATCATTGGTTGACCTTGCCTTTACTGAAACAAGTCACTTGACCACTTTATGAGTATGACAATGGACAACATCAACTGTAAAATCCTAGATTACATTTTTGATGCAAAAAAACTCATAAACTCATTACGTGAGAAAAGTGTGCGGAATAAGAAGGAAAAAACTTGCTCAAACAATATCTTTTGTCAATGGATCGCAGATCCGAGCTTGAAAAAAAATTTTTTTATGATAAGCAGCTCAGTAAAAAAAACAAAGTCGAGTAAAAATGGGTTTGATAATAATTATTTGTGCTACATAAATTTTATTTACCATTAAGAAAGTCACGAAGATGGCGACCGAGTACGGATAGCATCCTATCATATCCATAATGCCCCACAAACTCAACAAAGTAGACCCCCATCGCTTCAAAAAATTGTTTCTCGTCCACTCCAAGAATCTACGACAAATTTTGAATAAGTTGACTACTACCATTTTAATTGCTAGTAATTAATAAGAACCTATTCGCTAAGTATGTGCTTACCGTGCAGGCACTCTTGGCCAAACGCGTTAAGAGCGTTTCCGCGTAAACGTGATGAATGCTGAAGGATGGGGCATCCACCCCCGCATGCTTCCTCACAGAGTCCCATTTCCCTTCCCCCCATTGGATGCGGATAAAGGATGCTAAATTCTCAATTAGCAACCCGTACATATTTCACAGTGAAAATCAATGCAACCCCTTATTAATATTTTAAAGGCGAAACCTTAACTTTCCGAAACAGGTACTACTACTTGGGAACATGAGAAAAGATGAACAACGCCTTTAGCAGAACACAATCGAGCACTTGTTTCCTGAAGGGAAGCCTAACAGGAAATAGTTCTGTTGTTCTGGTACTGAAATGAAATGATCCAGGTTTGTAGATCGTGACTTATGAGAGCCGAGAGTCATAGCTCCAATTGTGAAAGAGTGAGACTAGTAATTGCCCAACGCTTAATGGGATTAATAAAAACCATCATCATCATTCTCAGCTTTGCATAATAAAAATAGGTTGACTTTTATTAATATTTTCCATTCGGATTGCTTAAATACACACCTACGTACAGTTGTATTGAAGCATAGAGTTATGTATATCAGGTTTATTTGCAAATTATTTTTTCTACCCATTTCTATCTTCCTTAATTATTTTTATTGCATTGTTTCTTGTGTGCTCTATTCCATTGTTGCAGGTTGTCGTTAGTTCAGTATAAAGTTTAACGTAAATCTAGTTGCTAGATAAAAATTCTCTATAATACTTTTTTACAGCTATCAGTCTGAACCTGAAACAATTATTGTCCAGCTAATCCATCCATCATATTACGCATCCCCTTAATAAAGCTTTTTGTTCTATGTAGGTAACTGCTTAATCAAGCAAATCAGAAAGCAATGCCTGTTCTCCTCTTACTCATCCATAAATGTCACTTTGTTTTCGTCACGGAACATTACATAAAAAAAAGTTTGCTTGTCCATGTTCATTGGATAAACCGAACCACAGTAAAAGTCCTAACTTAGCCAATGATACATAACTTTTTTTTACAATAAATACCTACTTATTTAGCTAACTTATTTTGTCGTTCTATTATTTAAAACACAATTAAATCAATAAAAAATTTGCTATTTAAAACATTTTTTATCACACTAATCCCCAATATTTTTAACATAACTGCCTCCAGCAGAAGCTTTTATATAAAAGACCCAATCCGTATGAAAGTGACAGGAATGATGTCGATGATGAAATCATCCTGGCCGAATTTTCTTGCTGCTTAGGCGAGCTTGACTCCGCCGAATGCGAGCCAGACGAAGTAGGAAAGCCAGAACGTTCCGCAAACAAAGTGTTATCATCCAATTCCTCTATTGGTCCGTGATCATTCAGGTATTTGTCTGAAATAGTAGAAAAGCAACAAAACCAATTTTAGTATGCATAGACCATACACGCATAAAAAAGTTGACCGCTCATTGACGTTGACGGTATGAAATACGATAATGAGCTATTTCTTTGGGTTTTCCAAGACAAGAAATGTTAATAAAAATCACAATCAGAGTGGAAAAAGTGAAAATGTAGTTTGCGGTTTGTTGATCTGACTCATCAGCATAAATAATTATGTAATGCATACCTTTGTCGGACAGCATCTTCTCAACTTCCTTCAGCTTGTCCAGTTCATTTCTAACCTGGGTAAATACCGTACTGGGTACTTCCAGGATCTGGAATTTGTGTAACAATATAACAAAGAAAACTTGTTTAGGTAATCATTTAGGTATACAAATAGATGTGGTAAATTTAGCAAAAAAAATGACTACAACAACAACAAATTGCAATCATGTCAAGAATAGATTCAGGCGTTCGTTTCTTTACATGTTCAAACCAAGCGAGTGGTATAATTCTCTCCGTCACGTTCTCAAACTGCGTCACAATAGGGATTGGATGGAGTTTCAGATTGAGCTGGAATCGTCTAACGGCATAGAGTGGGATTCCTGTTATCTAGGTGGATATTTTCATATTTTTTATTTTTTCGATTTATCATCAAACGAAACAAAAAAGAGAACATGATAATTTGCCCAGGGAGCAAAGAGGACCAAAGACTTACAGGCTCAATCATAACTTCGCTCTCGTGCAACGACTTGTTTGGCATTAGTCCTTTAACGCTACTCAAGTGTTTTGGGTTTGCGTGGAGAAAATGAGGAAATGAGCCTACGAGTGGAGCTCCTGTAAAATACAGAATAAAAATGTTTTGTCTTAAGTCACCCCAAATCACGAAAAGACCATTTTCATATCTCACGTTGCTTGTTACTCTCCGTTTTTTTGCGACAGGTTAATGGATTCTGAGTACTCATTTGTGAATTTTTATACAAAAAAAATCAAGTTTTTTTTACGAAACTGGATAGAGTCAAAATCATCTATAAGTTGTTTTATATACCTTTTGAGCATCCTGAATAATCCATTAGTCCCTCGTCAAGACAGTTCGGATCGGAGACGTTTCCAAAATTCAAGCAATAGCAGCCCCATTCCTTATCCCTCGCATCGTTATGGAACTGCTCCAAGGGGAATTTGAAAGTATAGACGGGGATTCCCCTGAATACATCCTCTTGCACAAAACTGAGTTTTAGAGAGCGGCAGTTTTCCGGGAGGAAGATGCGATACTCCTCGTCCTTCTTTACGTCCTTGGGGAAAGTGAAAAAATCAAAGGAGCCACTGACATCATCGCAGTCACTACCTGGGGGCCAAAATCCAAGGGAAGAGCTCCCCTTATACTCCAATATTCGGCCGAATGGAGAGCCCTGCGTTGATAAGACTTTGTATTGGCCGGTGACGGTCCCGTTTTTCTAGGTAGGAAATATAAACGAATGCGTTTTTGAGCATTTCAACAATCACAAACACTAAAGGACTTATTCATATGCTTCTTAATTGCTTAAACCACTCATTACATTCTTAAAAAATGCAAATTTTCCATTTGCCAATTCCGGATATTTTTCCTCCGTCTGTCCTTGAGTAACATCATCCAAAATGTCCGTGTAAATGGATACATTATAGCCGTAAAATGTGCTTTCTCCAAATTTGATCCCACTCCTGTACAGCTTCTCCCCCACCTCCACCACCTCATCTATCAGAATATCGTTAAAACTCTTTGGAAACTTTTGAATGTTCAGCCCCTCCGCCATTGTCACGTAAGGGATGTTGATGGTTGTAAACTCCGTGTCTTCACTGAGACCCTTCCCGGTCAACTCTGGGAGGTAGTGCATGCTCCACTTTACATCATACTCGAGCCCATTTCCCTCCACCCGTTTCATATTTTGCTTGAGCCTTTTCTCCCTGTATGTGAATGGGCCGAGTTCCTCCATCTCTGCCGGTTTCCCATTTTCAAACTCCTCCGGATTTTTTATATCGAACAAGTAATACCTCACCAACGTGGATTCTAGAACATCCCCCAATTTCTCCGGTCTCCACTCATCCTCCCCACTGGCTTCCAATACGAATACTAGGAAGACAAGGATAAACTTGAGGAACTTTCTTGGATGAAATGAAGACATTTTTAGGAGATCCAACGTTTAACCTTCCAGCAGTGATCCGATCCGAGCTGAAGAGCGATTGCAACTAAAATTCTTTGTTTCTGTTGAGCTGATGTCTCTTCACCACCAAAAACATCGGGATATAATGATTATGCATAACATTGTCCAAATATTTTTATTTTCATATCATGAAAAACATCATCATCATCACAGCAGCAGAAGCCGCAGGATATATCTACATTTCATCCATCCTTATAATCCTGCTTTAACATGAATATACAGTCATGACCATCATAATCAATAAGAAAAAGGGGATAATAATCTATACGGAGACACCTCTATAATCATCCACCTATAATGGTTCTCGATCTGTTGTACATTATACTGGACAATTTTCACCAAAAGTGCAGCTGGACTTGAGTTTAGAAGAAGAAAAACGGTTTGAACTGACGTTACAAAACCTGTTTGGCTAGGTACAAGGGATGATATTTTAGTTGGTGGTGGTTGTGCCAAAGGATGGGCTACCACACTGCACATTACATATCATCATCATCATCTTCCACCAAATATCTCGGGGAGCTGAAGCTAGTAAAAATAATTATTGTAAAATAATGGAAGCTCCTACTCTAAGCCATCACCGTTCGATATAAAAATCCTTAAAAAATAGCATGTTTTGTTAGGACATATGGGTTTTGCATGTCTGACATATCAATTCTTGATCATCGATGAAATTGGTATTCCGTGTTTTTTACATTTAGTTTAGTTGCATAGAAAAAAGGAGTAAGAAGGTGCAGAGGAATAAAAGCAAAGGAGTTTCTTTTGAGTGATAGTCGGTTGCAAAATATGTATTTGGTGGACAGTTTCCCCTTTGATCTGGTTTTTGGGAGTTGCATCATAAACACGGGTGTAACGTGTATGTACAAAGACACGGGAGAAAAACCCTTTCGGATTTTTTTATTTGGATAAAATATAGCAAAATGAGGAGAGTGAAGTGTTGTGGTTTTAATGAGCAAGGGTCATATAATGAGATAGTAAAGGTGAGTTTTTGGACAGGTGTACCTTTGTATCTTGAGCAGGGAATAAAAAGAATGTGAATTAATTCGTATGCACGCAAGACCGGTAGTAAAAAGTAGATCAGGATGAAAAAACGATCGTCTCTTAATCAAGCAGCTAACTATCAATGATAACCTGGTCGTTATTTTAACGTAGTGGCAGGTCTAGACAAAATTATAAACCAAGCAACGGCACATGCTTATTTGTACTCATCTTCAGGTTACGTCAGAATAATTTAATTTCATACTCAGAGAATAGCTACCCTATTCTGACTGCGAGTATGCAAATGTTTTACCTGTCTGCTTCTGGCTGACACGAGGAAACTCTTGTCTGGTCAGCCTGGAAGGAGTACATACCTAATATGTATCTAATCTGTTTTATAAAGCAAATTGGATCAAGGTGACCCTCAAACACAAATCTGGCCAAGGCATAGTGAAACGTTATCACTATCAGTATTTTGAGTAATAGGGAGAACGCAGATTGGTCGGGATTATGGCGTAACTAGTAAAAGTACTGCCCTAAGTATGCAAAGTACCTTTGTGCCTCATGTGCTGATATTTGTACTACGGGACTATCACCAAATCAGAAATGCAAATGTGGGTCCATCTAACTTGGCAGCAAAACTGAATCTGGAAGTGTGGCTATCGGCCAAATTTAGAACAATTGATTTGTGGGGACTGGACTTGAATGTATGGCCATAACATCATTATCCAGAGGGAAAACAGTCTTGATTTTTTCAGTTGGTTATAAAACTTGCAGGTATTGTATATCGAACGAAAAGCTGTATAAAAGTGTGGGGTTTATTGTTTTACGATCCCGAGGTAAAAAAAGGATTCCAAAACTTTCCGAAGAGGCATTTTTATTCAGTTGTTTTATGAATGCAATCGAATATCCGTACACGTACCACAATGACGTGGTCCAATGTTGTCAACAATGTTCAATTTTGGGTTATCGTGTTGTTTTTTCAAACTGCGATAACCTAACGTAACCTTAACCTAACCCTAACCTTTTCAGTTTTCATTTGGGCTCATTTCAATCGTTTAGCTCACGAGCCATTAATCTAGTATGATGAGACAGCTATTTGGTATCTAACTTAATATATCAAATAAATCTGACAATTTTACGTTATTTTATTATGTGATCGACCAACTGGACGGATT
>JAQGAI010003503.1:0-10664 GCA_034696905.1 Lepidocyrtus violaceus
TAAGAATTGAAGTCTAGGTACGTACTATGAATGACGTTTTAAGTTATTAAAACTGATTAAAACACTTTGTTTGGTCTGGGCCTGGTCATCAAAAACGCGAATGCGAAACGATAGAAATCGGTCATAAAAAATGATGCTGTAAGTTTCCCAGATTTTTTAATTGGACAAAGACATTTGAAATTGCCCTGCTACGTTGTCTTACAGTTTGATGCAGTGGTAGTGATGATGATGATAATGGTTAACGTAGGCAATTATTAGTACCAGTGCTGTAGTGCAGCTGCCCACACCACACGTATTAAATTTTAGCATGTGTGTGTGATCCAGTGTATGGGAAGGGAACACTGTTTGTCTAAACTACAAAGATAACTCTCAAGGACGGACAGAACATCACATAGACATGGTTTACGAATTACCTTTAGAGAAGTACAGATAAAATATCCTTTGCACATTTGAAACATTACGTCAGACAAAAAGCTGCTTATACAAAAGTAGTTGTAGAAAACCAAATGGGGACGATTTCAAGTTTCATTATTAAAACGCAATAATAAAGTACCACTCGAAACAAACTTGCTTCTCCAAGAAGATAGACCCTAACCCTACAGTGCCCCTAAAGTTGATGTCATACATCGTTTCAGATTTCTACTTGTGTTCGGAACATCCCCACCGCAAGATTATGGTCATCTTGAGATGGGACAGGAAAATCTAGACAAGTCCCTAATCCTTCAACTGAATCCGCAAACAAATGGGTCAAGAGCTCTTCTCCTCCCACTTCAAAATCTCGCAACAACAATTACTACATTTTCGAACGAGTTTTAAAAAGTTTATTGCAAACTTGTGAGCAAGAGCAAACCAATGCAAAACTGAGAGATAGGACATCTGCTACTCATTCAGATTTCATTCCTCTTTACTCTTTGAAATAGGGATCCTTTCCTCCACTACGCATTAAATTATTATTCCAATTCTAAATAGAAGCGCAACCAAAACCACAACAGTTTAGACAAAAGACAAATATGAGCCTAGTCAAGGTAGATTCACTGAGTGAATTCTACCTTGAGCCTAGTGAAAGATTCCCATCCCAAAAGACAAACTTTTCACAAATAAGTTTCATTTCCTGGAAAACTGTTTTCCCTGTTTCAAAAAACAAACTTTTCTTCCCGTTCTTAAAGACAAATGCATACATCACTCGTCATCTGAAGTTTCTTTGTTAAAAATGTCAGGAAACTTCGGTTTTCTCATCCGTTTCCAGAACTAGACATAAACCGTCATATTGATATTTACAATATTTCACATTTCAGTTCATATTGCAGGAAATTCAGTCTTTTAGGCCTATGTTTCAACTTTCCGACCACTAATACTAATGTAAAGGATAGGTAACAGCCAGCCAAATTCAACCCCAGTACATCCATAAATATTCCATCTATAAGAGAAAAAATTGCGGAAACGCAAGAACAACAAAGCAAACTCAAGTCTTTTGTTTTCCGAGGGGGAAGGAAGTGTATTAAAAATCTATTGCTTTTCTTGAGCTCTCTCTCTTCTTTTCCATCCAATTTCCAAGCCAGAAGACTCAAAGAAACCCTTCATGTCATTCCGTTCCATGTGGAACACCTGCTATCCCAATCCAAAAATTTGTGGCTTGACTGGGCTGATCCGCAATCGATTTTGTTTCCTTATTCTAACGCGCTTTCGATAAAACTGTTGTAAGCATGAATGTTTCTCTTCTTTCTCCTATTGAGTTCACCCAAAGCACAAATTGTTTTCGTTCAGAGTTAGCACAAAACGTCTTTTGTCTCTCGCTCATTTCCCTCCTGTTTGCCTTTCTCCTTCCGACAAATTGAGAAAACAAATTTATCCCCAGGTAAGCCCACATCATCCATACACAGTTTCCTTAATAATTTCATGCAAATGAGGAAAACGGAAGACTAAAGACCCTTTAAATAGCCAAGTCAGGCCAAGGTTCTTCCTTAATCATTGCCATTACAGTAGGCGAACAGAATCGCACATGTTCTCCAATTTCTTTTTACTTGCTTATCCTGAGCAGTAATCCGGGTTGTGAAAGTGAATGTTCGATCTAATTAAACCTTTTACAGCAGCCATTCAATAACTTTACATTTTCAAAATGGCACGTTCCTTTCTACTTAATCTAATATAGTTTCCCAAAAAATGTGGGAAATTTGAGAAGAACACCGACAAGCTTTTAATTTTGCTAGCTTAAGGCGGAAAGTCTAAAGAAAAGGGAAACTTCATTATTACTTTTAACCGTGATGATTAACTTAGCCTTTGTATCACAGCATGATACTAAGAAAGTTGGAACAAGGGTGGGGATAACTAAATACATCAAAATGATAGCATCAACATCATCCACCGTGGATACTTTTTTCTCTCTGCTGGACTTTCTCTGCTTTCTCTCTGCAAACAAGACGAAATGGAAGACTATTTCCTGTTTAAATCCTTCTTCTCAGTTTTACTAGAATTACTTGAGTAAATCCCACTAACCATGTTCTTTGCTCATCCCACTAGAATCCAGAAAAGTATCAAAGGAGCACTTTTCCAGTTTCACTTGTACTCTAGACTGCAATAGAAGTCAACTGAACAAGTGTTTCGTTTGCGGTTGCACGAACCACTATTCCACACAGAGGAAACCCCCGGCTTTAATGCTTTCCATTTCATCTTTTCCTTGTTTTTTTGCTACTTTTTCTCCCCTACTCGGAGAAAGCACGAAAAGGCTTTAAACGTACGTGTTTTCTTTCCCCCTTTCTTTTAAGAAATAGACAATAAACTATCTTTCTCTAATTTCAACTTTCTCTGCAAACTTTCATTCCTTTCTTATCTAAAAAAATAAGGCAAACAACTACACATATACCATAAGCTGTTGTATAACCATATAGTTCTAATTGTCATCCAAGCTATTTATCGGACTATGATGGAGGAGGGTCTCCAATTAGAATGAACAGAAACAAGCTACATTCTCCTTCCAAATTTTCAAGTTCACGACTAATCTACTAATTTCTTTCGTCTCCCCTTTCTCCTCGGATTTAATTTAATATCGTTACGTCATTGTCACCAAGTTGTTGCCAAATAACCTTTTTACCGTAGTAAAACAGTAACCTTATTAAACTTTTATTAAATTAATCCACCTCCTTTTTTGTTTCAGGATGCGTTCCCGTCCGTCGAATATCTTACTGACTAACCTATATAAACTATTAGCTTAGGTGGTACTACTAAAATGCCAGTAAAGCTACTAGGAAATTATAGCATAATATAAGTTGTACGTGCTAAAGTAAGTACCTAATTCATTCTTGTTATTTGACCTGAAGGAGTTGGCTTCGCCGTTGCTTGACATTTTATCTTCATTATGATCATCCTATCATCACAAGTCCCATCCAGCAGACAGGCAGGGAGGAAGGAAATAAATTCGAGCAGTTCACAGTTTCAGTGACTTCTTAAGCTATAACTATCATATTACGATTACAAGAGGGACTAATATTGTAAAAAATAAATAGAATGGCATGGCATAATAAGAAATTGAACTAGAGAGATTTTCTCTTCTTCCCCTGTCGACTACATCCAGTCGCAGTCACGATGAAGGTTTTCCTAGAACTTGATGATAAGACCTTATTAAAATTGAGAAAAGGAAAGCAATTTATTTTCGTTTTGGTGGCTATTCATCAACCGTGAGAGTATTCCTTTTCATTCTTTGTATTTTGAATTTGCTTTCACTTTCACTGGACCCTCCAGTTTCGGTTTACTTTCCCCTTTTAAGTGAGGCATACGGGAATCCGATGAAAGGAGTAAAAGAGTTGTTCCTAAATTACATAATAATACGTTCAGGGGTTTCTCCGGAAGCTACTTGATGGTCATTGGAGTGCTACGCAAACAAAATTTCTTCTCAAAAAGAAAACCAATCCAATGGAAGAAGAAATACAGAGTAGTAAAGAATATTGTAGCTTTGGGGTGTATGTCCTAACTTATTATAGCTAATTTACAGCTTTCGTGAACACGATAATCAGTTTTTTCAATCAGAAAGCTCTATTCATATTATGTACTTTTCTTCAAATCCGAATGATTTTAAATTTTGGAAAGGAATCTAATCAAATTGTAATTTGCTATCACAGTTCCCCATCCATCCGGAGTCAGTCGACCATCCTATAAAAGATCTAGTTTGTAATAAACAGGAAAGCAAATAATTTCGCCTTCCTTTCCTGGATTTTTATGCATTATGAGCCAGGACAGAAAATTCAAATTTAATAAAAACATTTTTATCCTTCCCTTTCTATATCAAATTATTTACTTCCCGTTCAACTCCCATGAAAAATGTCGATGATTTTGCTCTGCCGGAGGAGCTACGATACGAAACGCACGGAACGCAAAATTATTAATACCATACTGAGATGAGCGACAGGGAAACTTAGGTGGTCGGAGGGACTACTCCTTGAAGGCAACTTTCCCCCTTATATTTTTCCACATGACTACTTCTTATTCGTACAGATAGGGGAAACGACCAACGTTTCATATTTAAGTGAAAGAGAACACGTCTGAAAAAGCACAGAGAAAATAGAAAATGACGGAGTTTTCCCAAAAGTCATGTAAAATATTTTTCAAATTCAGAGCATTCCCTAAAAGGGGAAACTCAGATCAGCAGTCAGATCCTCCCACTAACGAAACCAACAATAAGGAAGAAGAATGTACCTGCTTTTTTTTTACAAAACTTTTTGCTTTGCAGCAGATCTAACATGTTAGGTAAGTCGTGCTTGGAAGGATTTTTTTGGCTACAAGACAAACTCGAGATTACAAAAAATATCCCAATTTTACTCTCAAGTGGATTACAAAGGAAGGGAAAGATTTTGCAAGATTTTTCTGATTTTTACGTACATTGCTTTCTCCTTTCCTCATTCCATATTCGAAAAACATGCACTGTACTGTTTACAGTTATGTATGTAGCTACTACTTACATACAGAGGATGAGTAAAATCTTCTCCATCACTGGTGTCACTGTGAATATGGAGAATTGGTCGTAATAAGATGATGAAATTTCTGACGTTTGTAAAAGCATCGCTCGTAATTCACAAAAAGAAAGGAGTCAGAACAGAGTGAGAAATTGCTTTCTCCAGTCAAGGAGAGGAGAGATGGTAATGACGATCCTATTCCTAACAACATTTGAAGAGAGGAAGATCAGTTGCGAAGCCGATTATCACGCTAGCTAGGAGGAAAAGGAAAGAGAGAATCTTCTGTAAAGTCTGTCACCATAAACTTCTCATGTTACTTTAATCTGTTCTCCCAGTCTCGCCGTGCGGATGAGTCCGAAAAGTGCCTATTACAAGTGGATGTCCAAATTTTTCGCAAATGTCAAGTAGGTACATTTACCCCTAGTAGATAGTCCATATATTATGCGGAGTTACAGCTAATAATATAGAGACGAATGAATATGGAAGGAAGAAAGAGAACTTTTCATTTCAATTGCTATTTGCTTTCCTAAATTGCATGGTTCAGTTTGAACTGTAGTTCTGCAGATGGACGTAGGTACGTCTTGCTCACATTGTTAGTTAAGGAAGAGAGAACTTTCGGCATTTTTATTCTTTCATGGCCATTTCCTCCACTTTCCCTCAATGGATCCTCTTAAAGTGAAAGTAACTAATATATGAGTACTTATATATTCTTTACTCGTTTTATCTGTAGTTTTGTAGCCTAGTCAAAAAACCGTTGTTTAGTATGGAAGGATTGACGTTAAAGTGTAAAAAGTGGGGATTGTACATAAATGGACTGTACAATTCACGTTGAGAGATGGAGAAAAATTCACTTCGCTCCGGTGCGCATCAACAATCATCTTTCTTCATTCCTTTCTCTCCTCGTATTGCATCCGCAGCCATCCATAAAGACCTGACTCCCTGGTGAAAGCAAACGAACACTCTCATATAAGAGACTGGACTTCCTCTTGAGCTTTTTATTTATAGAAAATCTTTCACATTTCATGTACCTCTCAAGAATGCTTTAAATTCTTTTTGCAATATTCCATTCTTTGGATCCACAACGTTTGATTGCAATATCAAAAATTCGCAATCTTATCTTATAAAGCAAAAGTAATGGTGAACCAGACACATAGTTCATACAAAATAAATTTAAGCCTTTTCGGGGAATTTTTACGTTTACCACAAAACACGCAATTCAGCGATTCTTCGAACAAAAAAGCAAATGTGCGGGTAATGTGTGGTTTGCCCCACAGGAGTGGCATGGATGTTATTGAATTTTTTTTCAAATCACAGAGAAAAAAATCATTTTAAAGGGACAATCTTTGCTTTAATCTATATGACAAAAGTGTGAACTTGATAGCAAAGCAAGCATACCTGTTGTTGACCACATGATATTTTCAAAGGATAAGCGAATTCTATCGGTCCGTTCAAGGATATTCTAACTAGGTTTGGATAAAAGTGCTGAACCAACTCCGTAGCCGTTTTATGACTGACACTTAATTCAAAGGATTGCATTACAAGTTCAACAACAATTCTCCAAATTATGAATTTCCTTGAGTAAAAGGATTTTCACCATGTGTCCCTTCCCAAGAACTACTGCTCCATTGTTTGTTCTCGGAAAGCTTAACTTTTTGCACAATCTTGAGCTTTCTCTTTTTGAGCTTTGCACTACACTGTCATACTTACTTTGTTGTTTCGTCTTGTTTGAAATATAAATTACTTACTCGTATAACAATACCCACAGGACTAGTACAGTACCATCCGGGTTTAACTTGAATTATACTTTTTGTAAGTAGGTAGGTACGAACATAAAGTTGAAAAAACTGGTCCTAGGAATTTTGAAAAGTCCTGCTATGAACAACAACGATTCAAACGTCACAAAAATTTGCCTGCTATTGCTGGTATGTATTTTTTTAAACTTTGCAAAACTACTGCAGGCAGTTCATCTTCTTAAACTATTTATTCCAAATTTAGAGCATTGTTCTTGGCCAACAAAAGGTGCTTTGGTATTCACAAATTCTTCAGTTTCAAGTTTCAACTTCAACCATTTTTACTTGAGTATTCACCTGACACTTGTGGCAATGGTAATACTATATCATCGAGAAAATGAAACCGAAACAAACTTGAAAGATAAGGGGGAAAACTTCCCAGTCAAATATAAACTTTCTCTTGTTCCCTTTCACCATACAAGGGTACTGAAACAAGAGGAGAAACGATTGGGATTGGAAGGACCATGGAACCACAGCACTCCCGGTCATGTGATCCGCCATCCAACTTTGAATCTAGTTCTGTCACCATTCACTATTCACCACCAGGATATGAATGAGCTCAATAAAACATTTTCCAGGGGAAATATATCATTTCTAACGTTATACTGCACTTTATTATACGATATGGAAATGTCAAAAGGGCTGGAGAAAGAGTGGAACGGATCCAGAATCCAGACTCACACTTTCCCCCAACAACTTCCGCACTTAAGTACTTTTGTCTGACGGGAGCATGTTCAGCTGGAAACATGAGCGGAAACTTTCTCCTCATTGGATATATAAGTAATGGAGCTACACTCATTTAGGTATATAATAAATAGTTTAGACCTAGACATGTACAAGCACAGCCCCTAAAGGCTTGATAGTTTGGTCTGGGTCTGTGATGATGATTATGTGACTATGACTATGATTATTCCGAATTTTTCTCTAGAGAAGAAACCGGATCGACACTATGCCTTCCATATGACCAGAAAAACGATACCCATCATATCTTTCGAGGACGGCGGTGGATAGGAGTAGTTAAACACTGACACTGATACAATGTGCAATATCCCATGTAATTCCAAAGATTTTTTTTGTAGGAGAGCTGGCTGAAGTATGTGGGGAAACAACCACATACTTTCGCTTGGGAGAAGAAAGGAGTAGCAGTGGAAAGTGAGCGTGATTATCTTAAAACCCTAGAGCCTAGCTTGACAAGAACGAAGTATTTTCCTACACATCCCTATTTCCAATCCCATTGCGTACTGGAGCATGGAATACGGAGTAAAGGAAGATATTATATCCCATCTATCTTTTCACTTCCACGTGTGACCAGAAAAGCTGTGAATGATATAGTGCCGGTTGAAACACTTCGAGTATCAATATCAACTCAACTCCAAGCTAAAAAGATTCCAAGAGCCCTGGGTAATATTAACCTAGGACAAGTGGAACTGATTGAGAGCTACTACATAAAACGGAGGAGTGGGCTGAAGAGGAGAGATGAGGAGGAGTACTCCACAGCCATACCGGTAGAAGGAGTCACGAACAGGCAACAAATAATGCTTGAAACAATCTCATGGGGAATTGCTTTCTCTGAAAGCAAAAGGTCGGGGAGAGCGGGACCGCTTTTGTCAATCATGGTTCATTGTAAAGGGAGGGGCTTGGTCGGTCCAATCTATAATATTGTCACACATCCCATCAGAGAGCACAAAATAGTCAGTTCTATTTGCTAGATTTGCATAGACTTGAAAGAAAAGATCCAGGGAACCGGAAGATAAAGAACTATGTATTTGTTTTCATTTCCGTTTTCAATGCTCCCATCCATTATCATAGATAGTGAGAGGAAATCAAATTGACAGAAACAAGTTTCTATTAGCATAAATGAATTCGAATTATCTCGGGTTAGTGGGTCTGTGCGACAGCATAAATCAGAGCAACGGAAGGACTTGAAGTAAAATATGATTGGGAAAAGTGAGACATATCATATCGAAAATATGTATTTATATCACATTCCACGCTATTACTTCGTTTGGAAGTTGGAACGAAAACATTATAAGTACTTATCTATGATGATACGTATTCCACTGTCGATAATTATCCTGAACCTGAAGAGGCCATAAAAACTGTTCCCTTTCCAGAACCACAGATCGGCCACTAGCCACCCGTGGACGATAAATTACTTAAATTAGGTAATTACATACTACTAAAGTACTTCCCAGTTTCCATATTTTCGGAACCAACCCCAACCAACAAAATAAATTCTAGACGCTCATCTGCAACGGACCTTCAAGTTGCTGAAAATATTCGCTTTGTTATGTCTGAAAGGATCTGTGAGGATAAACACTACAAATTCTATTTTCATCCTTCTTTTGTCTCAATGAAATGCGATGACGCAAGATGCAATGAAACGCAAAACGCAACTGTGCCATTTTACACTTCTGTTTACATATTTGCCTTTTTTAAATGTAAGTCAATGAGCAAGTTCTATTTCATGAATATGAATCATAATAGTATATAAAGTTCAACAAGCCACCACCTCATAAGCAAAGGAAAATTTCAGTGAAAGTCAACCACCGAAAATTGAAAAACAAGTAAAGATACCGAACATAAATTGCCTCCAAACAAAAACAAAAGAAAAGCAACTACTGTGTATTGTTATCATTGTAATAAAATAAAATTTTCATTTTCATACGTGCAATTCGTCTTCGAACGGCCCATAACACAGGGGCAGATGGTTTCACGGAGTCCTGCTTCCCGTCCAGCTTTTCTGTTGTCTCTGTAAATAAACCACACCACATGAAAAACAAAAATGTTCACCGCCAACAACTTCCTTTCACTTTTCTTTCTCTTGTGAAAAACAACTGCAGTACAATGTGTGCACAAATCGCGTGTAAACCGAAAAACTGTTTATGTGCTTTATCAAAAGCGTTTGACAAGGAAGCCAAATGTTCAGACACACGTCTTTTCGTTAAAAAACAAGAAGCAAAATGAACAGGGAAAACAAGAGCGGATTGGATTTAAAAATTACAACTGTATACTTAAGCGAAATGAGATCAACTGAGAAGGGAATCGGGAAGGGAGGCACAAATAAATACAGGGAAAAATTCTTGGCCATGGGTGGCAGTGACACAGAGAGACACAGATTGAGGAGGGAAAGCTTACTTTCTTTCCCCTTCCTTCCGCCCTTTTGCCCTGACATAAAAAACATGAGGGGACGGGGACAAAAACAGTCGATCAATTCTTCATCCACTCGTTAAAAAGGGAAAATCACATAATTCGATGACATCCGAAGAGGAGAATGACGTAAGCAATGATTTTCTACTTTTCGTACGTCAAGCAATAATAATGAAGTCTCGGGTTACAATGGTTAGCTGCTATTTAACGGTAAAACTGCTCTTGAGCCGCTTCCTGTTCCCCCCGCCAATGTAACGAATTACTATATTTATAATCCATATTAATAGATGTAACAATAGAAAGCAATCAGCCCTTGCTATACAAAAACCCAAATAAAACTATTGACGCGTTTTTCTTGGAATGTCTGGAATTGGAAATCGGATGGAATGCAATGTCACAGAGGGACCGGATGGATTCACACTAACGAAGAGAAAATGCACAGGAGGAAAATAGCAACCATTCACTATCACATCAAAATCAACAGAAGCAGCTTTAGCTTTACACTACGACAGCTTTGGCTAGGATTTATCCAAACATTACAATTGTGATGGATTTTATCCAAGCCTCGTTACTTTGTTCATCTCCATTTCTATCTCTGTTCATGTTTAGTGGTAGTGAGTAGTGTACTTTACTTCCTTTTCGGCTTTCCGCCAACCAAACTGTTTGTTTTAGCCTTCGCCAGGCCATGTTTTAGTTAGTATCTGCGCTGCGAGCTTTTCTCCAGGAAAAGAAGTTAAGCCTGGAGTTTTTGAGGCTGCAGCAAGTTCCTTTCTGAGCTCCC